>WAAB01001165.1:102521-146454 GCA_013389865.1 Piaya cayana | reverse complement strand
AGAGGAGGGAGCTGGCCTCTTCTCCCAAGTGACAGGGGACAGGACAAGAGGGAATGGCTTCAAGCTCCACCAGGGGAGATTTAGGCTAGACATCAGGAGGAAGTTTTTCACAGAAAGGGTCATTGGGCATTGGAACAGGCTGCCCAGGGAGGTGGTTGGTTCACCTTCCCTGGAGGTGTTTAAGGCATGGGTAGACGAGGTCCTGAGGGGCATGGTTTAGTGTTTGATAGGAATGTTTGGACTTGATGATCCGGTGGGTCTTTTCCAACCTGGTGATTCTATGATTCTATGAAATTATTCTGGTTGTGCATTTCTCTATATCTCCTTTACAATTCTATACCTACATGTCATATAGGTAACTCTTAACCTTGCTGGGGCCAAGAACTTATTTTCCTAATTATTTCTTTTGGCTCTGCATCACTACATCTAAAGGGTTCTTCTCTTTTCGCAGTATGAGCTGAACATCAAGTACAAATTGTTTAAGAGGAACCGATGTGCAAGCACATGCCAGGAGGACCTTACAGCTCCTGGTGCAGCTCAGCCACTGGCACAAAACCAGCACTCAGCTGAGCAGTGAGCATGCAAGCCATTTCTCTGATTACATTATTTCTTAATACAAATATCTCTAGAAAAAAAAGATTAATGTGACTTTGACAAGACATTTCCTCTCCTGATAGCAATGCACACTCCAGAGACGATGGTATCCAGTCACAGTTAGAACTGGACACTGAGAAATTCAACAATATCTGTGCATCCAGATCTTGATTGCTGCAGACTTTTCAGGAATAATAGAGGAGGGGGTCAAAACACTACTGCCCAACAAACATGCTTCTTGCTTTTACAACCTCTCATTTGAGAAACCACATTAACATCTGGATGTAGTCTCATTGCATTGTGCAAAGCATGTCTCAGATTTAATTTAATGCATTATTCAGGTTCGTATAATTAAGCTGCAATCATGCTGGTCAATAAGTTTTTTGATTTTGATGTTAACTTTCCAGTGTGTCACTAATTGACTCTCAAGAGAATTACAGTTAGTGTTCACTGTAGTGGAGCTCTGAAGGACTGCAACTATTGCAATCTTTTCAAATCAAGATCACTTGAAGAAATAAAATTTGTAAGGAGCATAGGATTAAAAGATCAGAATAATGAAATTATTATAGGCAGCATCTTCAAGTTTATTCTGAATGGTATTTTGCCATCTAACACAATATGTTACATGTGCTATATGACAAACATCTATTTTAAAGTAAAATTCTGCTGGGCAGGTAAGTACTACACTGAATTAAAAGGTGCCTCTCTGTTTCCTACAAAAATTAAAATTAATAACCTAGGGAAAAGAATTCCCTGACTACTGAGAAATGATGTATAAGCTTGGCTATAAATGCGTGGTATAATCTGTGTACATATTTAAATGTTCCCTGGTTACCCCTGATTATAGCTTGCCACATCAACAAAACATCTGGTCTGGTATTTTTCTTGCATTGAAACCTCTTGGCAAAGCAGAAATTTTTATCTCAAAAGCAGCTGAAACCTTTGTTTACCATCTCATAGGACATGCTGTTAGGCTCTTATGTTGAAGACCTTTTTTAATGACGTGCTTGATGGAATTGAACAGTGTATGTTCACCAGCTTTCACCTTCGCTATTAATAACAGCACGGTTCCTATCTGAAATGCCTCCTATAATTGTGTAATTACACACCTCATTTATCCAATTGTTAGGCCAAGAGTCTGATTAAATATTAACAACTGCTTGGTTCTCCTAGTGTCATTAGTTGGAAAGCAACCCTGTAATCTCAGGTAACACATGATGGTAATTATCCTTCACAGTCACACTTAGCTGAAAATCCAGCACAATCAGAGCAGATAAGGTTGACCAGCAGAAAACGCATTCCCTCCCATTGCTTCAACACTGCTTGAGTCACTTACTGTGTGCACGGACTAGCCACAATAGAAAAGCAGACAGGTAGAGAGCATTGCAGAGCCGGGCACTGGCTGGTTTTGCTCCACTAGTTCTGTGCTGTATGATGAGAAATCGCACCCTGGCTTCCAAGGTTATAATGTCATTTTTTACTTCAAGTCAAAGAAGGGTCAATTTGGATTTGCCCAAACATCCCTTCCCACAGAAAGCAAGGTAAGAGGTGAGAAAGAGCTCTTCTCACCTGGTCTTGCATCAGAGAGGCTTGTGCTCTGTGAACTTCACAAACTGTTGGTCAACCTTAGCTGAAATACACAAATCAGTAGCAAGCTGCACTTCTTCTGCACTCCGTATGGGAGTATTACCTGGTTCCTTAAAATAGAATGTTGCAGAAGAGAGCATCAAAATGCTATAAACAACCCAACGTGATGGCAAACAGATGTTTTGTTCAGTGGCAGCCCAGGCCCTCCAAGCATCACAGTGTGTGCTGCTGCCCACAGCCTCACTGAAGACCTTGGAACTTTGGGGAGCCTCAACTGTGCAGGGGGATGACCAGGCACCCTCTGCCTCCAGGAACGGGACGGTGACAGGCAGGACATATGAACTGGAGAACCTGAACTGCAGGCATGGGGATACACGGGGGTGGGCATTGCAGAAACTGAGCCAGCAGATCCCTCTTTCTCAGCTGCTGCAGCGGCGTTAATAGAGGACCTCCTGGAGCAGCAGGGCTTTCCCCCCGTTAACATCTTATTACGATGAAAAGAGCAGTTTATACCTCTTGGAATTATTGCTTCCAGGCTGTCTGTAAATTCAGGTGAACCCTTGCATCTGGTTCGGGTTTTCAGACTTTCCATTGCAGCAGAGAAGACAGGACTGTAATTTGTGCTTGAGGAGAGCAAGGCTGGAGGTGGGCTAGGATGGGGACTTGCTACCCGCTGAGCTGGGGCCAGCAAGCCACTGCCTGATGTTTCCTGCACACAGCTCCTCGTCTGCCCTCTCCTACTGGTGCAGCACAGCACAGCACGGCTGGCCCTGGCACAGAGAGGTGTCGGGCACAGCCGGGAACAGGATTGCTGGAGGGGAAGGGGTCTGGGTTTGCTCTGACACCTCCAAGGCAGAGGATGCAGAAGGGCTTTGCAGCTAGTGACGTGAGAAAGCCCATGAGAGAGTTCTCATCCATAATACTCTGTGGTTCAGCTCAGACTCCCATTACAGCCCTGACAGTTGATGAATTTGAAATAAGATTTGCAAGATTAGAGTCAGAAATCAATAAACTCCATCAGCTAGGATCTAGCAGCTGTCTGAAACAACAGGTTACGGCAGCAGATGAATACTTTATGGTGAGGGAAATGAATTAAAAATAAGACCAAAATATGATCAGAAAACAAGCTTTCCAGCTGCTAGCCCTATAGGAGAGCAAAACCCAAGAGAAATAACTACATTCAGGTATGTCCCTTTAAACACAGCTAGAGCAACATCTTGAAGGATGGATTATACCTTTATATAGTGAGCAGGTTATACTACAAGTTTCCAAATAGCTCCTTGTTTGTGTTTTAGCTACCCGGTTTTCTGATTCATAACACTGAATTATCAATTCCTATATTCTTTCTGAAATCCACTTTGAACAACTCCTACCCACTCCTCTGCAATAATCTTTCCATGATACTTGCACCAGTTGTGTAAATAAAGGCTTCAGTGAAATATTATTGATACTCCTGACTCTTGGCCCCAGCAGGGACTGTTTTGAAAGCTGAGTAAATGCTTGGGTTGGCCTTACCAGCATGTGGCTTGCAGGTGGGACATGCAGTAGGACACGCTGTAGCCTGGGAAGCACTGGGGAACACCCACATGGTCTCTAGCGTATCAGCATGTGGCAGAGGCCTCCCTCGCCATCATTTTCTTTCCCAGCGAAAGCCACAAGAAATGGGATTTAAGCCAAAAGATGTTAAATATGGACAAGAAAGGCAGCAGAACACCAACATGTCTGGGAGGTAGGGATGGTCACTGAAGCAAGCCTGGGGAAATCAAAGCACCCTCAGTCCTCCAGGAGTGGAGTGAGAGCTTCCCAACTTTTCCAGCATGGGCTGGAACACAGCATTGAGACCTACTGCTCCCAAGCCAGGTTGTGTGGGGAAGCCACTGACTTTATTGTCACAGGAAATATTCCCTCGAAGCCTGTTAGGGGCAGACAGAGCAGGTAATTCATAATACCAGCCAGTTATCTGGGTGGCTGTGTTTCCTCCCACATTGCACGGGTCACCCATGGAAGGAAACCATGCAGTCACCTGTGTACAATAAGCACAGAACTGCAAACTCATGTGCTCACCTCCCACCAGAGTCACAGAGCCAGCTGGGATGGATGGGCAAGTGAAGCCATTGTGGTCAGGGGATGAAAAGCATATGAAATATTGGCAAGGATTCCTGTTTCCAGCTGTGCTCAATAGCTTTAGCAGGCTCCTAAGAATTCCAAAGATAATCTTGGGAAAAAAAGGCATTGACATGGTCACCACTCCTGGAGAGGTTTCTGGGTCATTACAGTCTTTGTGCGTTACACTAAACAAACCACTAAAGTTATGTTGTTGTTATTTAAAGGGATTGTAACAATTGATCGTCAGAAAACATCTATTGGCCTCTGATGAAAACTCAAAGCGAATATACTCAAAACCAGATTTTTGCATCACATCACTATCTTCTGTACTGTTGCAAGAGGCTTCACTGAAAAATAAAACAGCTGGTGGAATAAATGCGTTCAGTTAAGGGTGATCTGAATACAAGGCTTTTTCCCCTTCTGGTCTTGCACAGACATGTTACAAACAATTGTTTTCCAAACCAGTGTATCAGTCTTCACAGATTACTCACACCGACACTGCATGCCAGGAGCCTGCCCATCCTCCTGGTGATGCAGAGGACCTGAGAATGCGATCGCTGCTCTGCAGCAAAATTTCCGATTTCCCTAGAAAGATGTGACTAGGTGTTCAGAAAGTCAGAACAGCACTAGTTCCAGTAACAAGGCAATTCCAGCAGTCTCATATGATCTTGGGGAGCCACCTGCAAAAGCCCACACAAAAGTGCTCCCCAGAAACCTTCCGGCCTCATAAACCTCTCACAGGCCCCTGAAGGCTATAAATTCTGCAGAACCTTTCACAACTGTTTCAAACTACTTAATGTTTTCCTTCTGCTGTGCTGTTTCCCTGCCCGCGGTGAGGATCTCTGCACCCACCTGATATTGAGCCTCACCAAATACTGCTCCATATGCCAAAACCCACTACAGAATTGAGCTAAATTTTCTTAGCTGATGTCCATCTTGGTAAGATATTGATGACATTCCCTTATGACTTGATTTATTTTAAATTAAGGTGGGGTGTGGGGTGTGTAAGCAATTAATGTAAGTATTTGAGTCAGATTTTCAATTTCTAATCTTAAGCTTTAAGAAATCAGTGATTCAGGTTGATGGCGTTTAGCTGAACTGAAAGACCTGAGTCTGAGATAAGCATGACATTTTTTCTCCTTAGACATGAAAGTGCTATTTAAAAACCATCATCTCAAACAAGCAGAAAATGCTTGTAAGGAAGATGCCTTAGCCTCTTACCTCAGAGAGGGTAGCAGGAGTAAGCACTCAAAGAGTTATTGGAAACAAAATTGATCAGCAAAGAAAATTTAACTTTTATACGTAAGAAATTGTAGGGGCAGGAATAAACACAATGAGAGCCTTCAAAGGAAATTAAATGGGAATGGGAATGTAGAACTGGAAGTTCCCATATCCTACCTGAGAAAGATTTTGTTGCACAGAAACTGCCCAGCCTATCTCCACTGAAGAATATTTATCAAACAAAGAGCATCAATATGTGAGCCAAAAATACATCGTAAGGAGGGAAAACCAATCAATCTCAGTTGTAGCCATTTTAGTTCATCCTCAATATTAAACTAGGCTTTGGAAGCATTTATGAAAGACATGAAGGCCTTTATATCCTGCCCAGTGTTTTCTATCCTCAACCTAATCTCATGCCATTCTTCAAAAAGACAACCAGCCTCTGCACAGTGGAGTGTGCCAGGTGTAAGCTGCCTGCCCCTCGGCACAGAGGTGCTGTACAGAAAACAGTGATTTAACCAGCTACTTTTGTTGTGGGCAGAAGCTGGCAAAGATGAAGATGACTGTGGGTTCTGCTGACATGGCAACCATCATGTAAAGATGGGTACCATCATTTTTGAAGGCTCAGCATTTGAAGTTATGTCTTCTATTGATCAGGTAGGAGAATCCTAATGAAATCTGTGGATTTGGCACTTAGCTGGTATTGTAATAGGGATGGGAACACCAGAGTATTATTCATGAGACTGAGATAATTTTGTGGGTTGGAATATAAGAATTGGATTAAATTTGATTGCACCAACTCCACATCATGCACCTGGAGTCACCTAAGCAGAACTGCAGCTTTCAGATGGGGACTTGTTATTTGGCTTTGACAGGGAAAGTGGAGGGCTGTTAGCACACAACATGATTATGAGCTACCAGAGCAATGCGGCAGTAAGGAAGGAGATCAGACTTTATGACCTGAGAAGTTTATTCCTATTGCTCCGAGCCTCACTCAGGACCACTCAGGCTTTCTTCTTTCAGGCACTGAAACAGCCCCATGTTTCCTTGGTGGCTGTGACCCACTTGGGAGCTGCCAGAACCCTCCTTCTTTGCAGTCGCAGAGGTCCTGGGGCTGTTTGCAGGAGGAACCCATCACTCCTTGAGCACTCATTCAAGTCACTCATACCTAATGCAGAGAACGAGAGATAACAAAATTAACCACGTGAACCCTCGCACTGGAAGCCTGGCTGAGTCTGTAAGCCATTCTTGCAGCTGGGCACTAAAAGCAATAGGCTGCTTCTTGCAACCTGCCTCTATCTTCAAATTCCTTTTGCTGCTTTGGAACCAGCACCCTGGGGCTTAGTGGGGAAGGAGAGGACTGCATGCTCCCTCATTAACCAAAGCACTTTGAGTGCTGAGGTATCAAAGAGCAGCACACCGAACTTAGAATTGATTATTTTAACATGAAGCCTGTACGAAGATTTCATTAGCGAAATCATTTCACATGGTATAAAAAGTATTCTGTTCCCAGCGGCGAGTAACATTTATGGGCTCAGTAGCGATGGAGCATGATGAAGTAACAGGAATAGCCCCAGTGTGTTTGTTCCTCTCCCCTTCTCTGGACACATGTCTCCCCAAAGGAAAAGGGATTCCACTGCACGTCCATGGGGGCACTTCAGTCAACTTTGATGAAGTCAACTTTACCACCTGGTAAAAAACCACCTGTTTTTAATTTGTTAATTTCTAATTTTTTAAAAAAAATTCTCATATGCTAAACGACTAAAATGAATTTTGCTGGAAAGGACTGCTGCACGCAACAGGAGGGCACACAGCTAGAAGGACAGCAAAAAATACTGTTTGCCACAGCACATCTGAAAACTAAGCTGCTATTACATTTTCAAGGCTATTTCTCCACACATATTTCAATCTTTGCCTATTTGAAATCCCTGAAAATACTTCCAGATCTGCTTGTCTTAATTACTTTTCCCAGATCCCTCATAAAACATCCATCAATTACCAGTGTTACAGGTAGGAAAATGCTGTATGAGGAAGAAAAAACTAAAGCAAATGATGTACTTTTTAAGCCTACAAGAAAAATCTGTGGCCCTGCATAGCCAGTCGTTCTTCAATCATTAATTTATACTTAGCATTAGGGACTGCTATTCTTTGCAAAGACTGAGATTTTTTTTATGGACTACAGTAAAGAAAACTGCAATAAGGGTTTTTATCTGCTTTCTGCCTAAGCAGCCACCTGTCCCCACTGCAGCTGGACAAGCAGCAGCCTGTGCATTGTATACCTGGGCAGAGACTTCGCAGAGGAGATGCAATCGTGTGTGAAAGAACACACAGGAGGAGGAAAAGCTCCTCAATGAATTTAGCATGGAGTGAGGAACCAACTGCTCTTTCCTTTCAGCTCTTTACAGTGACTTAGGCAGGTGTAAAAAACAAACAAACAAACAAACAAACAAACAAACAAACTTATCTAACTTTTCTGTGATCTTCATTTGCTTTTGTTCTTACCAAATATCCAGCTCTGGAAATACTTTTTAATGTCTTCAGTTCCTTTCCAGCTTTTCTTGCCTTAGTTCAGTACCTTCTGCAAACTGCAATTTGATGGGTGAATTCAGACCAATTTATTCTAACCTGTATTGTAATTACATACAGTAATTAGCCTCTTTCTCCATAACTATGCAGATGAAATTACTCCTTGGTTTTCCTCTGCCTTATTTCAGGCTTCTTGACAGAACTTCAATCTTCATCCATAATTACTAACGCCTGCTGGATAATAACCTACCAGTGAGGACATTCACTTAAGTCCAAGGAAGGTTCTTCTACTGGGATTTCTTGACCTGTTGTTCAGATCACTGTAATCAGCACAAAGAACAGGATTTTTCTTGTTACACGCACAATCTTCTCATGAATTAATTAGTAGAGATAAGACATCTTGCTTCATAATTCAAACGAATTATCCCATTTTGGGGTTTTTTCGCAGGTGTCAGTCTTGCAAAGTCTTGCAACAAGAATACTGTTGACTGCTACAGAAATACGCAAGGTGCCTAAGACTTATGACTTTGCAGGATCTGCTCTGATGACCAGCTGTGCCTTGCTGGGACACACCCCTCGGCAGGCAGCTCCTCCCAGAGAGCCCTCTGGCACCTAGTGCAGGCTGAACAGCAGAGTAAACGAGTGCCAGGCAGCTACCACGCTCAGTTATGGAGGAAACAACAGAAGCTGGTACAGGGGACTGCTTGGCACAGAACTTGACTCACCTGGGAGCAGGCAAACTGAGACGTAGGGCGACCTTGGCCCCTCCCGAATGAATTTTGCTCCTGAGACACATTAGCCTTTTGCGGTCTATGAAAATGTTTCCAATATATAACATTAATATTCCACCATCTGAAATATGGAGCAGCTGAAAGTTCTCCCACACAATTACAGTTTTGGCCATTAGTACAGCAAGCTATTATACCAAGTTTAAAAAGGAAGGTGACTGCATTTACCATACTGCTTTATTTCTCAGAAGGCTGGCATTTATAAATAACTAATTGCTTCAATTTGACAATAAGCAAAGCACTATTTGCTGTATTGTCTGAAGCCTTAAGAAGGATTCGGAGACATTTAAAGGTTTATTAGAATAGCGACAGGGGTCGCAGGGTGGCTGTGCTGGATTGATACTGATGTGTATTAAATCTAACATTGATATAAAGAGGGGCAAGAAACTTGAAGGGCAAGGAGGTGAATAGTGAGAGACTTAAGACTTCATTATAATTAAAAAAAAAAAAAGATTTCTTTTTTTTTTAAACTGGAGACTTCTGTCACTGTAAACTGAAGACTCAATCATTTTGCAGACTTAGCAGTGATTTAAATTCTAGCATCTATCCTCCACAGCAAGGCACTACTACGGCATTATAGCAAATAAAAGAATATTGTGGACTAATGCTGCATAGAGAACTAAGCAATGATTCCAAGTGACAAACTTCATACCTGCTACTCTCCCCCATCACTGGGAGAACTTCTGTCCTCAGTCCTCTAAATCTAAACGATCTATCGTTTCCTTCTGGTTCAGAAGCAGTTGTTAATTATATTGCAGTTTCATCCAAGCAGCTGAACAGCAAGTTCATTCTATCATGAATTATATCTGAAAGAAGTTATTTACACTTAGATAGCCTGTGTGTGTTGGGGATTCTTTGTTGATTTTTTTCTCAAGGTTTCATTACGCTGTATTTACAGTTCTCTCATTTTCCCTCCCCCCACCCCCAGCCTGGTGGTTTTCAAAGCCACTGCCACATTTTAGATGCTGGAAAGACTCTGACTGAGAACAACCCCCAGTATTTTCTTTTAAGAGGGAATGAATCCTAACAACTTTACGAGATAGAAAGCTTTAAACCTGAATCATGCTAATCATGAGGGCTGGAAAAGACCTCCAAGATCACAAGTCCAACCATCAGCCCTATTAAACCACATCTACATGATTTTGAACACCTCCAGGGAATGGTGACTCTGCCACTTCTCTGGGCAGCCTGTTTCAGTGCTTCACCACATTCATAGAATCATAGAATCACAGANTCAGCCGTTCCTCATAGGGCCTGTTCTCCAACCCCTTCACCAGCTTTGTTGCTCTTCTCTGGACTCACTCCAGAGCCTCAACATCCTTCTTGTGGTGAGGGGCCTAGAACTGAACACAGGATTCAAGGAGCAGTCTCACCAGTGCTGAGTACAGAGGGAGAATAACCTCCCTGCACCTGCTGGTCACACTGTTTCTGATACAAGCCAGGATGCCATTGGTCTTCTGGTTTTTCCAATATCCAGTCTAAACTCCTCATGGCTCAACTTGAGTCCATTTCCTCTTTTCCTACATTTAGTTACTCAGGAGTAGATGAGAACACTTCCCTATGCCTCACAGCCGTCGTATCTCCTAGAACAAAACCTTTTTCAGTGCTGAGTAAACAATAATGCACTTTCTCCCTTTTAAACCTAACTTGTGGATTCGTCATCTTTATTTCCTTGAACACAACTGCAAAAGAGGAATTACTTTTCACAGGTGACAGTGGGAATGCAGAGCCCAGGAGGGAGAGCATCCTGGAGACCTGACAGTCTGCTTGAACTGTGCCCAAAAAATACAATTCATCTGAACGCTGCAGAGAAGGGGAGGGAAAAGGATGAGCCTAATTGGTTCTGACTATAAAAAAAAAAAAAATCAGATTTTTCTCTAGAGATGTGCATTGCATGGAACACTATTAGTGAGCCTGGATCCCTTTTAAAAGGGCTAATTTAATCAAGTGCTGCAATAATTTAAGAATATGACACTGTTAGGAAATTTACATATACTTAACAGTAGAAGATATCAAATGTTTGTCATTAAACTACATCAAATGAATCATTTGGGAGAAAGATGATACATAGTAGCAGCAGCAAAAGGGAGTCATCTCACATACAATAGAACTTCAGAACAGACAATTTGTTGAGCACTAATCCAAACCCAGATACTATCTATCATGCACATAACAAAAACACAAGACAAAAGCCGAAGAATAAAGAACGCCCACCATGATACAGGGATGGCTTATTACCATGTGAGAGAAGAAATTATTGGTGTCAAAATACACTTTTGTGCTGCACATGACACTGAATGCTTCTGTGAACTCTAAGCTGCAGGGAGGTGGTTTTGTTGCTCAGTATCCCCAAGAAGGCTGTCCAAGGTGCAGCCAGGCGGCTTCCATTGTGCTTGAGGTGAGCAGCTATAGAAACCACAACAGATTTACCCCACCTTCCTCTGCCCACATGTGGAGTTTTCAGACAGATCCTCCAAGGGCTTCAGGCTTCTCTTTTTTTTTTTTTTCAATCTCTCACCTCACATAAGCACTTCATTTATCAGAAAGAAAGGGGAGAAAATCCATTCCATGTTGAGATAGACTACCACCTGCATTGCTTCCTAATGTAAGCAAATCCCAGTGGAAAGATTTCACGTCAGACTTCTCTGCTGGACCAATAAATCACTCTCAGAAATATTGTTTTCATCCTACACATGGTGTTAACCAGCAAGAGTAGCGTATTTTTTTAAAGAAATTTCAACAATCCAACAACTAATCCAATTTCCTGGAAGAACTGAGGTGGCCACTGTACATTTCAGGATTCAGATGGGCCATAGATGTATCAGTAATATGGTGACACTGTTACAGTTTTTTATTAAAAGATAAATAATGGGAATACACTGTATGCAGTGTGACACCAAAGTACAAGTTAAAAATGTTCCACAGACTTAATTCTTTCATAATCTTGCATGTGACTGTACATGCACGCATGCATAAAGACATTGGAAAAGCTGCTGTTTAAGGACACGAGATGATTAACTTGTGCAGTGTGGTTGTCTCCTGGAGTGCCAGTATCTCCTGCATTTATCAGCCCAGCTGCTTTACAAAGTAAAAATAAAATGGTACTTTGAGTTTAACAGGATGCAATCAACTTACAAAGCATGGCTGCGCTCTGCTGTGCTGTACTCGGAAGATGCTAAAAAGTGGACTAGGAGGGTAGTACATAAAATAGGATTTTAAAAAAATATAATCCCTAGAGAACTTCCTCTCCAATTACTCAAAAAAAAAAGCGAACAAAACCAAGTAAGCTTTCAAACAATCTGTGCTACCTCACTATTTTACAGTTTGTTGCAACTGCTTTTAATTAACTTGTGTAATTTAAATGGTCCAAATTCTTGAGCCAGTTTCCTTTAAAAAACGTCCTCGCACAAACTTTGATTAGCACCAGAGGAAAGGAAGAAGATGACTTTAAATGGCATGAAGGTGGATTTATTGGCAAAAGTGTCAGGTTTGCACTTAGCTAGGAATTGGCAGATAGCAGAAAATGGCTGGAGAGGATTCAAACTCCAAGGACTCAGGGCTGTAAAAGGATTTATTTGAATAGCAAACTATAGCAGTGTACTTATTTCAGTTAATAATAAAAGCTTTTAAGTAAAAACATGAAGAAATTAAACTTCCAGTGGAAAGCAAATGCATTGCTTCAAAGGTATGGTCACAGGGATATTTACTGCTTTCCTCCCTCAGTGTCTCATTTATTGCTTCTAGGAAAAGAAAGGTATATTGATCTCCTTGATCGGCTGTATGTTCAAAAGCTACATTAAACCTGAAGCCATACAGAATTAATCAGCATACAAGAAATAAAATGCTTTATTTTTGTCCTAAATCAACCATAGAAAAAAACCCTGTATCTTCATTGCATTTAAAAGCTAAGTCCCAGAAAAAGCAGAGTAGTTGAATGAGCATAAGCTTCTTTGTGCAGGTGGACAAGAGGCTTGGTCGTGGTCTACAAACCCAAAAATGGCAGGGTTTGTGTCTCACAACTAAAGATCATCAGCTGAAACTGTAATTTTTATTTGGTGGTGTGGGGAATTCTTTGTCCCAAGTTTTGTTTTCCCTTTACAAATGTCACAAAATTGCTTATGATAGTGCTTTGAGTACCTGCTGCCATACTGAAGCCCTGTTTATGCTCACAACTCCACCACAGGAGATGCACCAGTGGGAATGGCAACAGAAAGAGTTCCCAAAACACCAAGCACCACTCTGCTCCAAGGCTGGTGCTGAGCCCTGCTCTGGGCAGGTGGCTGGCCCAGCTGACCCCTGGGGTCCCTTGCAACCAAGGTTTTCATTAAACGTTCTGTGAAACAGCATTCATGGCTACTCAATCTTAGGCTTCTGGCTAATAGTAAAGACACCAGACACAACATTAACTTTATAGAATCAGACATTTATAAATTGTATTCAGTCAGAACAGCTCACAGAGGATGCAGAGAAGGTACGGTGGCTAAGAAAGCAGAAACAGAAAAAGCAAAAAGAGAAGGGAAAAGAGGGGAAAAGATCGATCTCATTTACAGTGTCTTCAAATTGCTGCTTTACACCACTAGATCTGCACAAGACACTTCTGTGGAACTTCCCTGCTACTAGTCTACAGTTCTCACCAGGTGACAGGACATTCTAGTCTTTTCCAATGGCACACAAAGACCCCAAATCCCATTTAGCAGCTTATTTTTCTTATAGCAAACATTCACATTTTTTTCCTACTACTTCTCAGTGTTGTATCTGCAGGCAACTCGGTAAGCCATTTTCTGATTCTGCGAAGTACTGATGCAGCATCTCATTTCACTTCTATGGACTAAAGCTAAAGGATGCTTTCCTTAGAAAGCTGAAAGACCATGTTTCAATTCTGGCAGCAGTTTCTACAGCCAGGATATGGCTCACCCAACTAAAAGCTTTTAACTGAGACACCAAAAGAAGGACATTCACAAAATCAGCTACGCCATTTTGAAAAACTTGTTCCCAGGGAAGCTGAGGATCTCCTGACTGGCGCACCTCAAATGGAAGCAGACCCTGGAATCAGGTAACCATAGTGGGTGGAAGGCAGTTCAGATTAAGGCTACAAGACACTTCCACATATACAGATCATCAAAGACTAATTATACTCAAGCTTGAGCTTACACTCAGTATACGTTGCATCAACCTTCATCATCACTACTTCCTTTGCATATTTCTTCTCCTTTCCTCCACTGAATTATGTTGTAAGTCCCCTAGAAAGCATCTGAGTATCTACATGCCTTGGGTAATGATCTGGACTAGTGCAACAGAAGAAGTATTTTAGCAAAATTCAAGTCAAAGAGAAAGTATGAACATTTTTTCTTACTTCCCTTGGCCACTCTAAGCCTGGATAAGAACAAACTGTTCCAACCAGCAGAAGACCTACCATCTATAAATTTCATCTACAGTGATGTAACTGTGCAAAGAAATCCACATGGGAGAGCTTGCTCGGGTATTTCTTTCCAATAGAATTTTCTTTTCACTGATTTCATCTGTTATTCTAGATTAAAATGGAAAAATCCTGCAAAATAACATCAGAATAATGTTTCTGGATTTGTCAGCAGCAGAAATCATAATTCTTAAGCTTACTAAAAAGAGAGAAAGCTTCCTTCATACTCAACAGCAGCAGACCTATCGTATTTTAGAACACTCCTGCTACTACTACATAATAGAACTATTAAACAAAACACAAGTAGAGAAATATGCTATTGTCATCTTTTAGGATTTCTTCAAGGTTTGCCAATAAGGTATGATGAATTCACTTAAGACTGAAAACCAAGTTCTTTTTACACTCAAATTTATAGCTTTTACTTTGGGACTGTGGAATGGTCAGCCACATAAAGTCATACACTGAAGCCCCAATCTTGCACGTTCCCTCACACTGTGCATGTATATGTAAGACCATCAAGAGTATTTTGATTCCATAGACGCATGTATGGAATTTTTTTTCCTGAAAGTTGCTTGTAGGCTCAGGTCTTCTTCAGCCTTCCTAGCCAAGAAAAACTAATTAATAAGAAGCGGAAGAAAACCTAAATGTGACTATTAGCTACAAAAGCACCCACTGAAATGAGGACAAGCTTTTTAAGCCATCACAATTCTCTTCATGAGATTACGACTTCTTCTGTGTCATACTCAGCACACAGAGATTTTCCTTTTTCAGAGCTATAAGGAATTTGACAAGTGAACCTACTGCAGTTAATAGCATTTTAATCTTTATGCACAATAATCACAAAGCTACACTGTACAGGTTTGATAATAATAACTGACAGCTGAATCTGAAGGATATATTTCTTTCCAAAATAGATGCGCATGTAGGTCGATGTGTTGTAGAAACATAATATACTACATGGCTGAGCCTAGATAAGCTGGTGATTCTCAAATGTCAGCATCATCAGCACAAAGTTAGGGTTGAAATCTGCTCTTCTAAATACCTGTTCATCCTTCTTATGACACTTTCTGTAAAGAGCTCAGTGAATAGTATATAAAATATCTAACGAGGTATGACAGAAACTGATAGAGCTAAACAGCAGAGATCTGAATTCTACTAAATAAACCAAGTAAAATATTTACTGCCAGCAACTATGTCAAGTTAGCCATAGGAAATTGTAGCTCTGCAGCTACAGAAGGGCAATACTCTGCAAGCCAGAGAAGCACTGGAACTCCGCCAGCTTTGATTATTTATAGTGTGATGATGAAGGAACAACTTTCCATGTGAGGAAAGGCTTTAAAGTTGAACAGTGAAGCAGAAACAGAGGTTTAATGAAAAATCAGAGGGGAACAAAACTACAGCTACAAAACCAATAACATTCATTTTAACAATTAAAAAATATAATTTATGTGCAAAACCAGATGTTAACTTGTCCAGCTTCAAGGTAAACAGCAAACTGTATTCATAACAACCCTTCCACTGAACAGCAAACATGCCCTATTTAATGTTGCTGTAAATAAGGCTCCTTCCACACCTCCAAACATTACCAAACTGAACACGAATGCAAACCAAACACATTTTAAGCAAAAGACACATCTGTACTTCATGCAAAGCTATTTTAAAAAATCTCAACATTTCATAATCTACTATAATCATAAAAGCCTGAAACATAAGGATGCTTTCACCCTCAGGGAAAAAAAAAATTTCAAACTTCTAATTTTAAACATTTACAAGGACACTGGGAAGTGGCTTAAACCCATACTTTGAAGCAAGTTTTCAGGCTTTAAATTACCGAAAGCTGAGACTCATTTACCCATTTGGTCTGGACTAGAAAAAGGGAGAGAAGCAGAAAAAAATACGAAGAAAAGATGGTGCAAGAACATTTCAATTTTTTAAAAAATGCAATCTCGTCCCTCATCCCAAAACTCCTTCACCCCTCCCATCAGCACTGCAACTCCCCCTGCTTTTATATGAAGTGAAAGGGACTCACTCTTGCCTGGTAATCACCATCAAACAAGACTTTGACATCACTGGCTTTGATGCACCACCAGTTGTAACAAATACTTTTTGAAAAACAACTCCACCACCATTGGTGCTGTTCCTGGACTGAGTGTCAAAGCTGCATTCATTTCAGGTCATTTTAAACTATAACAAGTAAGGGGCACTACTGCAAGAAAAGTGACTGAATGTCTGTTCTATACAATGAACGTGATCAAACCTTTCTAATGTGAGGGGTTCCCCCTGGTCCCTTAAAATGAATGTTTTATGCTGGGAATGAATTTCCCTTTGATATATTATACCTATGCAAAAGAGGGATTGTTCTCATATTTCTGTTTCAGAGAAAACACCAAGCTGTTTGATTTTGAAAGTTAAAGGATTAAGATGGGGGGGGAGGGGAACAAGTGCTTCTAAATGCAAAAACATACTAGAAAGTTAAGTATTGTCTCTGTTTTATATGAATCACTGACTTTAACATTAGCTATTCCTTTCCACATACACATACATCCTCCTCCAAATGAATATACTGCATGATCCAAAGATGCATGTGCCACACCCAAGAGTAAGACCAAGCTCTATTTTTAAAGTTCAGCATACAAAACTAATATATGAAAGAAAAGAAACAACCACAAATATGTATTTATAGCAACAAATATTAGGAAGTAAATTTTTAAAATACAGAGGGATTTTTCCACCTTACCAGGTACCTGTACAGTTCTGTGAGCATCTTCCTTTTGTCCTTTATTTTCCTTGGCTCCAGTTTTACAGTTCAATGCCAGGGCAAAGCATAATACAAGAAATTACATTCAAAATTATCAGCTCATCAAAACTGCCTTCAGTGTTTACAAATACACAAAATATTATAACATCATCTGGAATCTCACCCAGAAATCCCAACATTTTTATATCTTTTCTCATGTTCCCATCACTAGAATTTTGGCAAAACAGCGAGGAGCCACTCAGGACCTTTTGGGAATGACTCCACATTCCAAGCCCTCAACTGACCACAAAAAGAAATGGATAGGCTTGTACTGTAGACAGTATTGGTGTATTTTTCATTTTGCCCTTTGATATGCTCTCACTCTTGCATTCCAGCAAGGTAACTGTTACTGGCTCCTGACATTAGAATGTTTAGGTGCTGCATGTAACTCCTTTAGTACAGTAAATCCAGCAACAGAAGTGCAAAAACCTCATTACCTGCACCACATACTCAGAAGTGAAGGAACAATTCCTTTTAATGCCACAGATTGGGTTAGCTGCAGAGGAACAAAAGCTATATTCCGGAAGTGTTAAAGGCAGCATGTTAAGAGTGTTGGTAGCAGTAGTGCTGCCGTCACAAGAGGTACAAGAAATATGCTAGAAGTTCACTGTGAAACATGCAGTCTGTTGCAGGGTCAAACTTCCTAGGAGTAACCAAGTCAGATTACTATTTTTGAAACAAACTTGGGTTGTTTGTTTTGTTTTTTTTCATAAAGCAGTCAAGCTTTGAGGGTTCTATCTTCATGGGTGGCAACGAACTCATCTTCAACCAAAAGACCTATAGACCAAAAAAATCACATGTAGATTTTTCACTTTAAAAATCCAAAGGGCGTTGCTGTTACCAGGACAGTATATAACACCCGAAAGACCTGCCAGTAACAAACCTGCAATCAATGAACATATCCGAGGACACTGAAATCAAGAAAATAAAAATTAAAAGCTCTTAAATAATATATATTATAAAGCTTCTGAATGCTGGCTGCATGTATGCACATTCAAATGATTCAGAGAACTGCACAGAAATACACATTTACCATAAACTCTGGAAGCACATTTGGGACAGAAATTACACTTTTAGTCTGGTCTGTCATTTCATTCAAGACAAACTACTTCTTATAAGCCAATTTCTTTGTGTACAGTACAATTTAACTTCAGAATCTTTTTCCTTGATGTTAACCATTAGCATTGAGTATTTGTTGCTGCTAACTTCCTTAAGCATGAATTTAAAGTACAGTGTTTCATAACTGGCTTGTATTTACCTCTCTCGAATGATACTGAATAAATACATTTTATGTTTAACAAAATAAAGGTTAGCATAACTCAAAAAAAGGCCCCAACACACTTCTGAAATAATTCTTGAGTTAGTTTAGCAACACAGAAAAAAGGTCAGAAATAATGTGGTAAATTAGATGATGGTTTTCATAGCACTGTAGAATTGAGCTTCAATATTCACCATTATTAGAAAGATTAATAACCCCTTGTTTCGATAACAAACTAAAAATTGTCCATAAAGTGGAGGGATCGTCACAATTATGATGACTCTGCCAATGATTACAAAGATCCTCTTTTCTTCCAAACAACTGTTTGCATAAAATGCAGTTATAGCCCGCTTTAGAACAGATTTCTGGTTTTTTGCCTGGAGTACCAAATCCTACATTTTCCATCTCCTTGGGTGCTTCACCACTTCCTGGCTGAGTTAGTCCACTTTTATTTAACATATCAACGTTATTTTGATGGTGGAAGTATATCTGTCTTTTCAGTTTTGGAAAAGTATAAAAGTCCTCCTCATGGGTACTACATTTTGCAAAATGTTTTCTCTCATTGCACTGTTTCCAGAAGTGGGTTCCATGTTTGACCAGTTCCCCCTTGGCTCTATTTCCTTGCAAAATCCCTTCCTTTACTCTTCCCTGGATCTCTTCTCCATGACAGCACAATAAGTGAAACTTCATTTCAGCAAAAGACTGTGCAATAAACTGGCAGCGACCACATTTGATCTGTAATTTCACTTCTCCTTGGTTATGGAATAGGTCCTCAAAATTGCACTTATTTCCTCTGTTAAAAGAAAGGAAATAAACTTAGTATTAGCAATGCACAGAACGGAGGTGGCAATTTCTGTCCTTATAAGAAAGGAGAGACAACATTCTTTTAACATTCTTTTAACTAAAACCAGGCACTGCTGCTACATCAATAATAACAAGGCTGATTAGGAAACAACTAAAACTAAATGTTATTAAACACTGATGTGCTTAAAATACCTCAAAAATTGCCCTTAGTAGAAATAATTTTCCAACAACACTAGCCCTTTAAAAAACACATTATTAATCTCTTATAAGTGCTCAGTCTAGTGAGGTCATTCCAAATACTTCTAGCTCTGTGCTAGAAAAGTGAATAATATTACTCGTAGCATGCTACTAAGAGAAACAAACTCGTTTACACTGAGTGATCTAAGGCCAATTTAAGGCAAAACCACATGTACCATCTCCCACTCCAAGATGGAAGATGGAAACAATGAAACTTTTTTTTTCATTAAAGTCTGTAAGGCAGTCTAAAAAAAATTTAAACACCTAATTTACAACTGGACAGCCCCTCTTAATCATCTAGGACAGCTCTGCAGCTAAAAGGAAGCAGATATACAAAGAGCCAGCAAGCCCCTTGTTTAAGTTAAGCCAACCAAAGGAAGACCTCCAAGGAAACCTTTTCACAATATCTACAAAAAGGACCACATAACATTGTGTATTTATCAACATCAGACATATCACCCAACAAAATAGATAAAACTAAATGATTCACTGTATGAAGGCCAGAAAGGCTGAAATAAAAGTGCTGGTGCTTCTTAGGTTCACTACCTTAAAAATTTCTAACTGATGCCCCCCCGACAGTGGAGCAATGCAAAGCAAAATGTGTAAAACTGAACTGTAGGGATGTAGTGAGCACCAGGTTAAAACCCCAAGCTTACTGAAACGTACTTCAATGAAAATAAATGTACAGTGGAACAAATAAAGTCAACATCTACACTGTGGTAAGAAACTTCACTTCAAAATCATAATGTAGAGAGATAAAAGAATACTCTTATCCACCTTAATAGACGCTAAGTGTTAACTTTTCTACTTAGCTAAGTGATCACAAGAGCAGCAGTAATGAACACACAAGACAGGTTCGCTCACAGGACTCCAGAGAAGGAAATGGGATAATGATATTTAATAGGGTAAACAAACTACAAGCTAATACTGAAATATTAATTGCTTTACACTTACTGCAGTTGGTTCATTTATCTTCTAGGGGTAACTTAAAATGGGTAGAACACAGAAGCCAGTGCCGATTAACAGAAAAACTGTTAGCCATGAGAAATCAACTGATCAAAATAGGTCCACTGGTAAGATCTTGCTTATTACTAGAATATATGTAAAATTACTCTGGATATTCCATTGTCAGTAATAATGAATGAAACAGCTAAAATATACAAGATTGTCTAATGGATTGACTAGATACCTTAACCAAATATATAAACCACTAAGAATCTCACTGGGGGGGCGGGGGAATCAGCAAAAAGCAACAAATTTCATAATACTAATTTTTATGAACTACCATCGACAACCTGAATTCTTGCTAACATTAGTGTTTAATTAGTGAAAACACTGACCTCTCTGTTGCTTCTTCTGCCTCTCTTATATTGGTGTCTCTCTTCTTTAAAGCATCTTGCAGCTGTTGCTCAGTAGTAGAAGGCTCTGTGCTGATAACAACCCTGTGTACTTCTCTTAAGTGGCGAAAGTACACTTTTGCATGGCCAAAAACTTTAGCACAGAATTCACAGCACACAAGCTTTTTGGGTTTGCCTTCATTGTGATGAAGTTTCATATGTGTGCTCAAGCTTCCAGAGTGAATATACGCTTTCCGGCAAATTCGACAGCTGTAAAGCCGTTTGTTTGTATGTGTGTTCATATGGTCCTGAAGATGGTGTTTAAACTGAAAGATACGGTTACAAACGTGACATTTATGTGACAGCTTAGGTGCAGCTGAACATACATTTCTACTTAAATCACTTGATTTAGCTGATGTAGCATCATTATGCTTATAACTTAAATATTTGTTGGGAACTGAACTATTTAAAAAAACATCTTTGTCTAAACAGTCACGAGACGGTGTCTCTACTATTGCCACCGATGTCAGAGGAGCAAATGCCTGCATAACTACCACTGGTTTTGGTCTAATACTACGGTATTTTTTCACTGCCTCTGCTTTTTTGTCATCAGGTGGCTGAAGATCAGCTTTCGCCCTCTCTCTTCCCTCTCTAAACTTATTAATGATGCATTTCCTTCGCTTGGACTGAAAAGTCAATAAATCATCTGAGACTCTTCGTTTACTGCCTCTTCTTTTAGAGGCTGCACTGTTCAATTTTTTAAGATTGTCAACATCCACTTTATTGGATGGAGAGAAGGTATTCTCTCGAATGGTTTGTTTGGAGACTTGCGTATATGATACAGCTAATCGTTTATCAGATGCTTTAGTAGGAACATGAAAGGTTTTCACCACAGCTGGTATCTTTCCACATTCAGATCTTGGTGAAGGACTAGACATATCTGTAACAGTAGTATTCTGCTTAGATTTACAGAACACTGCATTTTTCATCTTTGAGTAAGGCAAAATAGGAAGTTTTCCTTTTGGTGCTGATGGAGTAATCTGTATGGTACTGCCAAAAACTGCTGGTGACAGGATAGTAACAGAATTTGTGGGTTTTTCCTTTAGTTTCTCAGATGTTATTAATGACTCTCTTGTGGTTTCAGATGTCTTCATAGAGCATAGACTTAGTTTCATGGTACTAATTGTATTTGCTGGCTTAGATAAAGAGTCTTTACCTACAGATGGTCCAGAAACATCACCATTAGCAATTCCAGTTTTGTTCACTGAAGGAGATTCAGATTCCACAGAATTGCTTTTATTTATTGATGTTGCAACTGTAATTTCAGCTGAGTCACGATCTGTTAGTGTCACTTGCTCAGCTGAATCTGAATAAGAACATGTTTCAGGATGGTCTTCAGTTAAGGTAGTCATGGGGGAAGTCTGTGATGAGATCAATGCTTTGGTAGAAATCTTGTCACGTGTCCCCAAAGCAGGTATTTGTGCTGTTTTTTTGTCAGTCAGTGATTTATTTCTTGCAGATTGGTACCTAGGGATGGGCAGCTTTAGGTTTTCAGAAAGGGACACTTTTGACTGTGGGACTTGCTGCGTTACGGCAGGGGCAACACACGGCAAGGCCAACAGAGAAAAAGTCCCCTTGTGACCAGTGACCTGCATCACAGCATAGTTCTGAGATGGTATCACCAGCGGCTTAGAGCCTGCAGCTGAAATTGGTGTATTTTGCTCAGGCAAAGGTGACTGAAGACAAGAAACCATTCCAGATGTTAAAACTTTTGGTACCATTTTTGGTGCAATGCTCCTAAACCGACTTTTCTTCTGTAAACTTCGTATTATATCCGAAGGGGATTTGTGTTTATCTGTAAAAGTAACATTAAAAGGATGTAGCATAATACAGACTTTTTAAAAAAAAATATACTGTACCAAAACCAAAACTGCTTACAAAGAATACAATCACATACACACTTATTAAAAACATTTAAGTACTTAAAAAGCTCCTAAATTAAGTTTAGAAGTGCAGAAGTGACATGGACAAAACAAAAATACTCCTTGAAGTAACATGCTTGATTATAGATATGCAACCCCCTGTCCTCAATCTAATCTAAAATGGATGATTATGTCTTATTCTAGGTCAAAAACTACATGGCATTTCGAAACAAATACAAAAAAAAAGCGCTTCTTTTGCCCTGGAAAAGCTGCAGTAGCATGCTGGCAATATTCAGCTAGAAGAACTAAAAGGGACAGGATTTAAACTCCATGATGCAAAACTTTTCTGAGCAACTGCTCTGATCATATCTCAGTCATGCTATCTTTCAGAGCTACTGTAAACATTCAGAACTTGTGTATACGGATTAGAGCTCACCTAACCAAGCCTTTAAAAAACTGCTGCTTTAAAACATGCAAATAATATCTACTAACATCAAAGAAGACTTAAGAGAAGGTGTACCATTGTTAAATACTCAATCACAGACATTGCTTATGTGCTTTCACTGCACAATAGAACCACTGCAGTAAGTTATTAAAATATTTTCTTGAAAGATGGAATTTATTGAGGCAATTTCACAGTTCTCTCCTGTTCGTGTTGCTAAATGTTGCAAATACATTTAGTAAAGAACTTGAGAATAATTAAAGGAAACAACCAAAAAGGTAAAATGTGTAAGATGTAATCTGCATTGAGCAGCGAAGATATATGCTGATGTTTCAGAGACTCCATAAAAAAAATGATTTCATACAGTTAGTTGTACCACTCCCAATGAGGCAACAGCCTCATTGTCCACTCCCAAATTCAACTATTGATGCTCAAAAACTAGGATAAGTTTCCTGGGGAAAAAAAAAAATCCCAACAATCTCAACCACTGAAAATTCAACTAAAATGCTCACAGGCAGAAACACAATTTTAGAAGGCAACAATTCCAAGAAAAAAATCACTTTGAGAGAGAAATCACATTTGAATAGAATATGTAAAAGTAAAACCTGGGACCTTGAAACGTTGCAGTGAGGTAATTCCACAGAGAAGTTTCTATTCCTTAACATTTTAAAGCCTTCTACTACAAATGCATTTATATGTGGTTATGGATTTAAAAAGGCAACTGAATTACTACCAACATTGGAAACTCCAGTAAGTTTGTCTGAATCCTGGATGTTCTTCCCAGATGTTGCACACTTTGCAACAAGCAGTGTAAGTTACAGAACTATCATATTTCATAGCCAGAAGTCTCGGACAGATATACAAGCATACTCTGTACACAGGGCACCCGCACTCCAAAAAGCAGTAGCAAATGATGCAAGTTCTGGAAAAGATGGAAACGTTGCTGTGGATGTCATCTCAACAAAATTACAGAAATGGCAGCCAAAACACCATAAAAGAAAGGTTAATTTAAGGTCAGGAGGAGGTATTTTTAGAAATAAGGCATGACATGAGCTTTAAAAATAAGCCCATGCTTCTCTCATACACTGATTTGCCTATGGCAAAATTAGACAGTAAAATCACTTCTCTTTAAAGAATGTCCCTCCATAGTTTCTCAGCATTGCACAAGAAAGTACCATTCTAGAAGCCAAGACCTTCATGAATATCAACCACAAAAAGCTCTCTGAAACAAAGCCCATTGAAATCAATATTCTTCTTATGCAGTTAACAATGCTAGGCACTGATGTAACTGTTTGAGAAGGGATTTTTATACAAATGCTCTTTTTCCAACTACTTTATAATACACATATCTTCCAGGGAAGCCATGACTGGTATTACCCTTCAGTACAAGTTTGTTTTGGGATTTTTTTTTTTGCCAAGTTTACATTAGACAATTTAGTGCAGAAACACTCACTGCAGTACCTCTCGTATGAAAAGGATACTCAGCTCTACATTTTCCTCTCATCCAACACAGCTGCTGTAGTTAAACAGCTTAGCCAGTATCTAAATATAGAGACAGGTTAGATGGAGACTAGCTGTCTGATGATTTTTCAGGCATAGTTGAAACTTTGCTTGTGGACTAGGAAAGCTAACTGGAATGGTGGCAAATTATTTTAGCATACCGGATCAGGAAAAAGCATCCAGTCAATTCATAGAGTGGAGGCCCAGAGCATCCCTGTATCATCAGTAATCACAACTATTTTTCCCATTTATACTTTGCAAAAAGTTTCAACAATTTCCTTTGCACACAGTGATCACTATAGTAATTCATACATTTGTCACCCTGGCACTGAAAGACTTTAATATGTCTGGCTGTCACTCTACCAGAAGGCCACTTGAGAACTTAATATGCATCTTTCAGGGACATTTCACTTCTATTCCACATCACCTTTCAAATTACTTCCATCTCTGTTGTAAACAACTAATTTTGACTTGACAGATGCCTCCACGTGTATGCAAATCCATGAATTATTGCAACTAGCAAAGGGAATTTTCAGTTAAAGGAGGCTTTGCATTGGCGATTTTGAGGATCACTCTTAGGTAGACAATATTCTTTCTGAAAGTCAGTCTACAGATCCTTCACTGGAAGGCTTTTATACTTTTATACTTTCTGTAAAGTTTTCATTAAGAAAACAAATGAAAACGTTACATTTAATATCTGAATGACACGAAGCTCATTTGTAACTGCTGTGTTCTCAGTCTTTCAAGTAGGTATGGAGTTGGGACAACAGGTAGACACTTCTAAATAATTAAGCACAAGGTTAAATCAAATGCAATTCAATCCATTTACTTCAGAAGTCTTTGTTAAAAGATAAATTACTACCATGTTAGTACCTGTAAGGATCAAATCACTCAGAAATTTGCAGGTTGTCATAAGCTATCAACCATTCTAAATAACCTTAAAATTTCAGAGGAGTGGACAGTGATATACCAATTTTAAAAAACAATGTTGCACCAAAGTCTCTGATATAGCACACTGCAAAGAGTCCTCTGGAAGAAAGGAAATCTCATTTCACCCTAAGTCATTCAAGTCTTGTCTACTCCAGTCCGGTTTGCCTTCTTTTTGTACTTCTTTATTGTTCAACTCAGACACTGTACAAAGCATCAGAAGAAACATAAATCTCCCCCCTAATCAGGTCTATTTTGAACATCAAAAATAAACCAAAACACCAGAAACTACTGTGTAATAGTGTTAATTCTTTAACCAATCCCTTGTAGGACTACCTCACTTTTGGAGGCAGGTATTTAACTTGTGTATGACTGGACAAGTGACAGGAAAAAAAAAAAAAAAAGGATCATCTTGCTTTGAAGGGAAAGGCAGAATACAGATTGAAAATATTAATATAATATTTGATTAAATGAGTGTTTACATTGCTGAGTGTTTTGCTGACTTTGAAAGGAAAAATATCTGTTCTATGGGAAAGAAAAAACAAAGCACAATCTTCTTACAGACAACACTAGATTTATTTCTATGAGTAATAGTTAATCATTCATTTTGCCAAATCTCCATGCGCACTAAATACCTGTGGATACTGTCTTTCCAGCACAGGTTTCTTGTTTTTGCTGACCCAGCATACCTTGTTGGACACAATGTTTCTCTGCAGAATTAGCATGCAAAAAACCACCACCTGCAAAAGTGAGTCAGTTATAGACACCAGGACAAAAAAACCTACAAAAAACAGCCAAACATACCCCAAACCCAACAAAACCCAGAAAAAGACATTTTAAACAACAATATAAAGCATTAACTTCCAGTTTATTCATGAAGAAAGCCGTTTCTTGCAATTTTCGATGTTTTAAAATCTAATACATTGCATGCCAAGTGTAATGTGATAGCTTAATAATTGAGTAAAGCTGGTTAATGTGGTAAACAGATGGGATGCTTTAGCTGTAGTGTCATGGCAGACAGTCAACAGCATCAAAACAAAAAGCACAGAAAAAGGAAGGTTCAGTAGCTCTAGTGAAACTTTTAAATTCTGGGGCTAAATTCTATGGTGATTTACACTTTTCATAATCCCATGTAAATCAATGGAACAGTCTATATTCTAAAAAACAGAATTTGGCCTCCTATGTTCAAAACTACTTTTCTACACAACTATGCAATGTGAGATTGGTAAAAAAGCCAACAAATCAGGAGTGCCCAACTCTACGCCTTCTAACAACTGATTTGCAGGTTTTTCTGGTTTTGTCTAATAACAACTATCCGGGTGGAATGTTCTGTTCTAGGTATTTGCCTCAGATAATTTTCTAAAATTAATTTCAGCAAAAAATGCCATGCATCCCCTGATATGTTTGTATTAAAAAAACCCAAACACAACCTAGTAACACATCTGTGTATTAGATGAAGACATCGCAATTTAACACAGCAAAGTCTCTTTTGCCTCTAAAAAGCTGCCCAAATTTGGCAAAATTGTAAACTCTTGGCATACGTTCAACAGATACTTTAAGCAGCTAATTTTTCCAATGATTACATTCTATTGACTGTGCTCCTGCTTCAGGCCAGGCTGGATTTTTCATAAAACTACAGCTTAAGGTCCAAACACCCAAGCTGGAACAAGGTAATGGTCTCTCTCAACTGCTGAGCTGACAACGTGGAAGAGAAACAAGAATATACACAGAGCAAGCCAGAGAAGCACTAGAAATGAGACTTGGAAAGTGTCCAGGCCAAAGAGTTATGGTGGGCTATGGGAATTAAATACAGACTTAGATGGGCAATGAACATTAGTTTCATCTGTGATTTGGAAAAGAAAAGCACGTAAGCCACAGGTATAACCTCCTATCTTATGTTTCTTACTCTTGTAGTACTTGGTTGTTTCTGGTTTTTTTTAAAGTAACAAAATTAAATCTACATAGGAGTCATTTTATACAATTTTAAATAGATTAGAAAAATAAACAGTATTGAAGAAGTCTAATGCAAGGTTGGAAAAATCACACTACATCATTCACACTGACACCAAGATATAGAATTTAGGAACATGCTTAGAAAAGTCTATGTTCTGGTATACCACAGAAGGAATGAGCCCAAAATAGCTTGTTAAATATTAGAATATTAGATCACTTTTAAACTATATATAATTAATTCTGATTTTAGCATCAATGTGATTCACTAGTTGTGTAGTAAGCATTTTATAATTAAAAGGTCATCTTTGCTTTAAAGTCAGTGCAAGTTTATTATTTTAAGAGATTAGTATTATTGTGCACTTCAAGAAAATCTGTGAGCAGTGCGACGCTTTTTGGATTCCTTAGTCTCCAAAAGACTATTCTTAGTAGAATAAAGCACTAAAACAACAAAATCACACAATATAAATGTTTTTTTGACATTCACTGGACTCCAGCAAAGCAGACATTCAAACCTTAAATTTTCTAGCAACATTTTTAGTGTGGGAATAAGTTAAAACTATTTTTGTCATAAACAGTCATTTTGCAGAGATAGCTCTCACAGTCATCCAAGATCATGGATAGTTCATACTAAGGGAAGTTCTTCAGTTTCCTAATTTAATGTCTTCTGTTTGCTCTTGAAACATGCTTATTGCACTATCAACCAAGCATTGATATATGCCAATGTTTATACAGATCTACTTTCAGAATATCACTATCTAACGTAACTTATGCAAAAAAACCAACCCCAGAATGGAAAAAAGATTAATAATCTCTACTATTATGCAACTCCACTTTCTCAATTTCCAGAATTGCTTTCCTCGGTTGTTTTAAAATATACTTAGGAGTTGCTTCATTATGTCACTGTCATCTCTCTGAATGTCTGTAAAGCTTTTGACACAGGTCCCCACAACATCCTTCTCTTTAAATTGGAGAGATACAGATACTGCATCCAGCTCTGGAAACCTCAGCACAGAAGACACAGACCTCTTGAAGCAGGTCCAGAGGAAGGCCACAAAAATGGATTAGAGGGATGGAACACCTCTGCTAAGAGGACAGGCAGAAAGAGTTGGGGTTGTTCAGCCTGGAGAATAGAAGGCTCTGGGAAAACCTTACTGCAGCCTCTCTATACGTAAAGGGGGCTTGTAAGAAAGACAGGGACAAACTCTCTAACAGGGACTATTGCAACAGGACAAGAGGTAATGGCTTTAAACTGAAGAAGGGTAGCTTTAGACTAGATATAAGGAAGACTTTGGTTTTTGGTTTGTTTGTTTTGTGGGTTTTTGTTTGTTTTTCCCATCCCTGGAACTATTCAGGGTCAGGTTCGATCGGGCTCTGAGCAACCTAACTGAGCTGAAGATGTCCTTGCTCACTCCAGGAGGGTTGAAGACCTTTAACGGCCCCTTCCAACCCAAACCATTCTATGATTCTATTTAAGTTGCTTTAATTGCGGAAAGAACTCCTTCCATCAACACAACCTCATCAGCATCTTGGTTCCACTATCTCTGTCCTTAAAGTACAACATAAAATACCAATGGCAAAAGCAGATCTGTTTAACAGAAGTTAATAAAACAAGAAATCAATGTCTCTATAAATTACTTTATCAGCATTACCAACAACAATAATGCAAGACAACTTTGAATGTCCCATAGGTTTAGATTTCACTAATATCTCTGTATTGTTCCAACATAAAAAACTTTTAAAATACCTACCAAATCCTACTTCTATAGGGAGTAACAAAGTGGCCAACAGCTTCTGAGGTAGCCTTTTAGAGTTGTAACATCAATCGCATTAGCTACATGTGGATAAATCAATATTCAAAAGCAACATCTTATATAAAATGCAGGCAATGCAAAGCTTAATGCAACCTCCTATTAAAAAAGCGTCATTTCTGTGCTTCTGTATAAAGTCAGTCTTGGAAGCCTGTCCTAAAAGTCAGAACATACATACGTGAAGAGGTTTTTAAACACTCGTTTGCAATGAATTTAAAATATATTTATAAGCAGATCCACATGTTCTCTTAACACCTCTCCCAAAGTGTTTGTGAACTTTAAAAGCTTTGCTTTTCTTTGAAGACAGTCTCTCAGGTTACAAGCTACTGATTTCATACTAAGGCTAACATAATTAATAGGTTTTAAAAGATCAAAATGTTTTCCTATCACAAAATGAAAACTGACATAGAGAGCTAGACATAAAGCACCTGTAATTATTAACAACTTTTCCATCTTTACAGCTGAAGAAATCACACATATTTCTCACTATGGCAATAAAAGAACTTAGGAATAAGGTTTATGCAGATTAATCTATGGGCTGAAGATGGTGCATGGCCTCTGCAGCCACACAAATCACTACTAAAAGATGAGAACACTGGTTCTTTGTTAAGCAGGGAATTTCTGAGAGAGCCTTTTAGATGCATCAAAGACTGTTTCAGCTCTTTTGTATACATTTTCTAGTTTCAGTAACCGACCATGTCAGACTTCAGGTGGGCGTTATCTAGAAACCATGCTGCTCCAAGAGGACCCAGCTGAGCAGAATGGAAACTATTTTGGTATCACTGTAAATCCGGTGCTTTATCTATGTCTGGTTTGCCCTGTCATTCTACTCCACAGAGGCTACCAATCCTGGAGATCTGCAAAGCAAGGCTTCAGTGCTGCAGCCACTTTGGGGAACTAATTGTTCAGAAATAGCTGAAGGGAAGTGATGGAAGCACTGGTCATAAATTCATAATTCATAAACCTTCAATGGCATTGCAAATATAAATTAGGACCCTTAGAAGGCAGGGATAAACAGAAGGTTGTAATTGGATTTTTAAATACTATTTTCTGGGAGAACTGCCAGTTGAAATTTCTTTTAGTGAGCTTCAAGAAGGATATGGACCTGAACAATAATTAATTCACTGTGAAGTCAATGTCAATGTAAACTCCTTTTTAAAAGTTCTATCAAGTTCATATCAACCTGTACAAAATCTTGATATGCTTAATCTAAGTGGCAATTAATAATTATTTTTTCCATAAGTGCAGGAAGCACTAATGACCAGATCTGCTATGAAATGAAGGTAGAATTTTTCAGAAATTATGCAGCACAAAAAGGTCAAGTAGAACCATTTTAAGAACAAATCGCAAAATATTTTCTGACTTGACTCTTTCTCCCCTTTCAAACAAGTTAAGAATAGAATCCATCTTCATCTTGCCAAGAGTTCAACTCTCCTCCCTTTCTTTCCTCCACAGAACACAAAACGTGAATGCTTGATTGCATTAAGTGAATTATGCCTCTAATTCCCCAAACTTATTTTTCACTAATATTGATGTGCCAATAGAGAGCACAAAAGAGCAAAATTCTTATCTCTTCTATAGGGTATCACTTTTTTGGTGAAAATCAGAGTACTTTCTGAAGAGAGTCTGTATGCCAAAGAAAATCAATACACCACTTGCTGCAATACAGCAAGTGTATTTACTTGAGGCATTAAAAGCATCTGTTTGGTGTAGTACAAAACTCCCTCATTAAAGATGAGCAGAGGAATAGAAGACTGTGTACACTTCACCAGAATACAGTCTTGGCCTGGCATATTTTGAGTCTTCCAATATGAACTATACAAAGATTTTTTAATTCCCAAAAGAAAAGAGCATAACACATTGTTAAACTTAAATTATAGTTGAAGAGTACCTCCCAATGCATTTTGTAAACCGCTAATTTCTTTTGAAAACTACACAAGTGATCTAACTTATGAATAGGGAATCTCTACCCAGGCGTTTTGTCTGCTCTAGTCATCCCCATTTTTCTGTCTTCATGACCCAAATTTCATCAGAGAAAGACTCTACAGCTCTGGCTGAGACATGCAAAACATAGCAACCTGTAGTCAATTCCATCAAGGAAAAGTACGGAAAAAAATAAACACTTAGAGGATCTCCACCTTACTTCAAATAAATATGTATATTTTTCCAAAGACAGACACATCCCTGTACGGCATAGGAAAACTAAAACATTTTTGGAAAAACTATGGTCCCAGATAGGAAGACATTAGTTTACAGAACATATAAAATTATCACTTGCTGCTGAACCTGAACATAGCTAGGTCCTCCGACAGTAGGATGCAGCAGAAAATAATTTAAATGACAATATTTCAAATTTTTCCCTCCCCCTGTGCATAAATACAATTATTTGCAATGCTTATTGGCTTTGCTAAGCTTGCCTATGCTAGCAACTGCATTACTTATTGGCAGCTCCAGTTCTCAAAAGAAGGTAATGGATGTCCTGTAATGGAACTGATTGAATATACTGCTGTTAAGTGATAGAATCTCAGCAAACACTGGTAATGGTGCCAGCACAGGAGGGAATGAGAAGAGGAATGCAGTCAACAGGAATACAGGCCAAAGATTATATCCTTAACTTACAGTGTGCCAAAATACCAGTGTATTTCTAATTAACTCAGGTGCATCTAGGTGTGCCAGCAAAGGAGCCCCTATGTATGGAGCCCAGCATGGGGAGTGGGCACCCATCACCGTGGCTGCTGAGGCCAGGAAGGCCTTGTTGAGGCCAACAGGGACAGCTGCTCTGGATACTCTCAGTTCCATCTTTTATGTGTCAGTTCCATTCAGATCTGTTACTGACACTGACCACTCTACAGTAGTTTTCAAACAACAGAAAGGCTAAACTACTCATCTAACAATTCTGTAACACTAAATACAGCTTCTATCAAAAAATTCCCAAAGTCACAAAATCCTCCACAGTACTGCACACAACCTCTGGACAAATTCTTGATGAGCTATGTTGTTATTTCAAAATATTCTACCTTTGCAAACTTTTCAGTCAATTCATTATTTTCTATAAACTTGAAAATATCTCAGAGCAAAGCAGCTGAACCTTCCTGTTAACTATTCAACTATTCAGTATCTTTTATACTCATGGTACAATTTTTGTACAAGACTTTTGAAAAACAAACCTCCATTACTGGTTTTGCGTTAATCTACTTAATGTCCCAAACAGCACACGCATGTTGCTGAAACCATCAGTTTACAACAGGTGTTCTTCTTTTGGTAGACATCTGAAAATGAAGAACGGTTGCCAACATATTTTCCCTATCCCAAGTAATACCCTGAAACTTTCCTGCTTTCATCATTGCCCAGCTCATCACACAAACCATCTGCATAAATAAAGATGTGAGCATCTGCTGTATGGCAAATGGTCTCAGGGGCAGATGTTTTTATCCTTGCATTCATGTCACTGGCTTGGAGACATTATTTGAACAGATGTACACAGTCTGAAAGTGTCGTGTCCCACAGTGAAATGTCTCCAACTGCTTTCTATCAAAGTACATAAACGCTATTTGCACCTGCATTTATGTTAATGATATAAAGGCAGCAGGGGTTCCAGCAAAGTGAGAGTTGATGCTAAGAAACATATTTACACGGCTAATTGAAGTTTTAGATCCCTCAGCACCAAATGATCATACTAGCATTGATACAAAAGGTGCTAAACTATGCAACAACTTTTTTAAAAATCATGATTTTTAAAGAATTAAAGATACTCAAGAAGCAAAGTTATGATTTCATCTTGTGATATACTTTCCCAATGTCTATTTTTAAAAGACAAAGTATTAAATAAATTCCTAGATAAAACTAGGAAGGCCTTACATTTTGCACAATAATTGTGTAAGATACAGAATTATTTCATTAACAAAAACACTTCATAAATCTGAGAGTGCCAAAGGTGTTTCAGTTCTCTAAGGAACCCTGGTATTTTATGCCATTAGGGAGCACTATAAAAAAAACCCAGCAGTTACTCAACAGAAAATATCAACATGAGTGAGAATGGCAGAATAAGATGCCTCAATAATAATTTCATAATTCTTAAGAAAAAATAAAATCTTAGAAGTTAAATATTTTTCATTATTCTGAGAAGTGCATCGGTTTGAACATGGAGCTACAAATTTTTTGTTATATAATAAACACCTTTCCTATAAAATATCTTAGACTGAGAAAAATACAGATATCCTGAAGGAGTATGTATAAAATTACAGAAGTTCTGCTATTACATGACAAATGGTAGCAGTGAAGGGTTTATTTTGTCACTCAACAAATCCGTACTAGCCATTACTTCCATACTTACCTGAAAAATAACAAGCACTTTCAAAATATAGATAGACTAACAAAAATGCTATACTCAATGTAATTGATAGATAGGCTCTACTTCTAATACCTTTTATTTGTACCAATGATACACTTGTACATAAATCGTTGTAAACTGCTAACAGCCTCAACATTTTCAAAGTGCCATAATACATTTAAGAAACAAAAGCAATGCTTGACACAAGGACAGAAAAGATAGTAGAACAACACTGAACCCCCCCCCAAACGAGTACAGTATTTGTAGAATATCATGATTTCACACGTATATCTTCTGATCAGGATCTGGTTATGATTTCTAATGTGTACCCTCACTGCCATAGTTTACAACATGGCTCTTATTATTCACTCTGGGTGCAATGTGATAACAGGATACTGACTGGAATGGCTTTTGCTTATGAGGAGAAGGAAAAGATCTTAAAGAAAAATCTCAAGAAAAATGATTTATCAGTTTCAACTTTGCAAACAGCTTCATAGACTATACTGTCCTCCTGTTACTCAGAAATGGCTTTAACATAAAAAGATGACACATTTGAGTTTGTCCAGAACAGTGGTCAAACACCTGTTATTTAAAGGAAAAATTAAATAATGGCTTTTAAGTATTAGAATTCAGTATTTCATTCACAAGTATACAGATGTAAAACATACTACAAGGTGGACAGCTTTACACAACAGTAAGTACCGTCTCCCTTGGAAGAATAGCCCAATTAGACAGAGAACTCATCAACTAAGATCAATTTGCATGACATCCTCTTGGAACAGCTTCCTCAGTATATTACAGTAAGAAATAAGTCTTCACAAAACAGGTAAAGTATAAACTTACATGACAGTAAAAGCTCGAGGCTTCAAGTTAAGTAATATATAGTGCTATTTTTAATTAACACAAGTGCTAACAATGGAAACTTAACTGACAACCTGAAATGTCCATCAGAGCTTATGTCATATTCATCAAACATTTACTCACGTTTAAGAAGTATCATTAAAAATGACATTGAAGTTTAAAATTATATTTAAACATTAGCATCGTGACACAGATCAAATGGGAATTTATAGTCATGTCTGCAACACTTAAGGGCTTGGGAATACATAGCTGCAGCATAAATACCCTTGCTAATAATGGAGGGAAAAATTCAAGACAATAATCCTAGTGAAAACTAAACTAACAAAAGCAAGTTCTAAAGAGACAAAATATAGAATTAAATATAGCTAAGCACACAAAAAAGCATTACTTAAGATAGGAATTTTGGAAAAAAAAAGGCACTTAAACTTATAGAAGTTTAAGTTTATATTTAGAAAATATTTATTTATTGTTTGTGCCAGTCTTGTAGGGTAACTCACAAATAGGTTTGACCCTAAAGTATATGGGTGTTGAATATGTCAACCATTTTCAAATATATGAGGGTGAAAAAAAATGTACACTTGATTCTTTTGAATCAAACAAGAAGCAGATTTACATATTTCAAGTTTCAACTACAGGTGGTAAAAGTAATTAGCAGTGTCCTAAAGAAGTTCTTTGCTATTGCAGTTGTTTAATGTCATAAATGCTACACTATAATGGCTTCTCTTTTTTAACCATATTACAATAGAATAGTAGACACAAGTTATGCAGTGACTTATTAATGATTATAATATTTAAGAGGATAAAAAGTATACTATACCTGCAGAAACAGTTAAAGGATTCTGCATTATGCCCTTTAATAGTTACAACAGTGTTCCTGCAAAGAAGAAAGACAGATACTTTCAGAAGTTCTGATAAATAAAAGTAGGACACTTGTAATAGTTTTCCAAAATTATGTCAGAATTGATCTCAGAACGTCAATACCCCATGCAAAACACCACCAATTCTAAACCAAGTGTTCCTCTGGATCACACATTCCCTTAAAATGAAGCCTCCACATTTCAACACTGGTATAACTTACACTTCTTGTAATTGAAAATCCCTATTAAAACCAGAAAAGAATTCCAATGTGACAATGCTTTCTGAAGAAATAATGTTTGACGTCAAATAGTATTTATTGCCTTAAGTGGTCACCCACTTAAGAGTCGGCTATTTCTTTCCAGAGCCTAAGCTTTGGTCATGTGTGATTCAAGAGTCAAGTAATAAGACATAATACAATACAACGACAATATAAAATTGTGTTATAATCCACTTAGATTCTCTTTATCATAAAATGCTCTAGCTTTTGGAACGTCTGTATTACAGTTTGGGCCGGCTGAACACTACACATAGGGTATAAAATTCTTACTATGCTCATAATAATAAGGAGCATAATAATAATAATGTAAAGCCTCATAGAAGGATGTGGAATATGCTTACTTTCCTGGACAATTTAACAGCTGGTAAAATCTCACACAAAGAACATTCCAGATAAGCACTCAAGAGCCCCCTTCAAAGCACATGAAGAACAGAAAAACACAAAAATAAACAAACATTAGGTTAAATTCTGATGCAATTGCCAAACACAAAACCAAGTTTGTTTCAATATGTTTCTTGACTATCATGCAATTGACTCTCAAAAAGCAATGGAGAGGTTCCAGGAGGGAAATGGTTCTGTTGGCAGCAGTAAGGTATGAAAGAGGCAAAATCAATTCCATTTCCAGAAAGTTCAATACCAAAGCATAGGAGAAAATGGAATGTGGCTGCTATGAGGAGACCTCTTGTGCAGCAAACAGGTGAGGCTCTTTGGTAATTTTACCTTCTGTGCTGAGCCACACATAATAACAAGCTCCTCTATGTCAACCAGCACCTCCTGGCACAGGTTTGCTGATGTGTATCAGCAGATCCCAGGCGGCTTCAAAGAGCCTCTGTCCTTGGTACTTAAGCAATCAACCTCTGGTCTCTCAGACCCAGTGTACAAGTACATTGGCTCATCTACGTGTACTTTCATGCTGTGGTAACGTTTAGATAATTCCCTCTTAAACTACAAGCATGGAACAGACCACACCAATGTAATTTTGGAATAGCAAAAGACATTTCAGAACCAGCATGGATTCTCAACTTGTCACCCACAGAGTAAAACACCCTTCTATAAGGCCCTATTGGTTAACAAGATATTTTTGAAGAAAATAGGTCCCAAGTTTTACAGAATCACAGAATACTAGCTTGGAAAAGACCCACAGGACCATCGAGTCCAACCATTCCTATCAAACACTAAACCATGCCCCTCAGCACCTCATCCACCCAATCTTTTAAACACCTCCGGGGACGGTGACTCAACCACCTCCCTGGCAGCCTGTGCCAGTGCCCAATGACCCTTTCTGTGAAATATTTTTTTCTTATGTCCAGCCTGAACTTCCCCTGGCAAAGCTTGAGGCCATTCCCCTTGTCCTGTCACTTGGGAGAAGAGGCCAGCTCCCTCCTCCCTACAACCTCCTTTCAGGTAGTTGTAGAGAGCAACAATGTCTCCCCTCAGCCTTCTCTTCTCTAGGCTGAACAACCTCAGTTCCCTCATCCCCTGAAAATTCCACTTCAGGATTTCACTTCACTTAGTTCCACTTCAGGATTTCCACCACTTGAAAACACACGAAGTAGTTACAGCAACACATGCTCTTGTAAAAAACAATGTAAGAAATTATGTTCAAATGAAGGTTCTCAAAATTATTACTGTGAAGTAACATTCTTATAGGTTTTCACAGTCTCTTCCAGTTGTAGGGAGTATTAAATTAAATTTAAAATGGTGCCCCATTTATAGTTACTATTTCCTCTTGGAATTAGAGCAAATGAACAAGGCTTCAGGATACAGATCAATAATTCTTAGGAAACCATATGGGAACATAAGTTTCACATTTTATTCTAAGCATTTACAAACCCTAACACTAGGGCAGAAAACTAGACCATACAAATTCAGATGTTTTGTACAAGTATCTCTGATTTGAATTCAGCCCTAACTCCTCCAGGTTATGGGTATAAACTGGACGGGGCAGATCTAGACTAGACATAAGAATTTCTTTACCATGAGAGTGGTGAGGCTCTGGCACAGGCTGCCCAGAGAAGTTGTGGTTGCCCCATCCCTGGAGGTGTCCAAGACCAGGTTGGATGGGCCGTGGGCAGCCTGAACTAGTGGAATGTCCCTGCCCATGGCAGGAGGGTTGGAACTAGATGATCTCTTAATATCCCTTCCAACTCAAACTATTCTATGATTCTAACACTGATCAACTAATTTCAATTAAAAAAATAATAAAAAACCCCAAACAAAATAATAATTTATTAAATTAGCTTTTGTAGTCATGCATGAAGATTTTTTTGTTGTTACACTGAAGCTTATTTTACTGCCCCAACCCTTTTTTGCAGATATTTAATCAAGCAGCCTTTCTTTCTAGAAAAACTGAACAGCTCAAGATTTTTAAGTCACAGAAAGCTTATCATTCCTCTATTTTTCTTCTAAACATTGTTATATGTATGACTGCATTAAAGCGTGTTTTCTTTGAATACAAATATAGTTTACAAAGCAGACCACATAACTTTGTGTGACTGTCTTGTCTGTATTTTATACTATTTTCACATTTATCAACAGTGATACTCTCTTTTTGATTACTGTCTGGTGTTAGTTTCAGAACCAGGCCTACCACAACTTTACGATACATATAATGGTTCATGTTCCTTTCTCACTGACAGTTTCTGACATTTTTTTCAGCAAACTTGTAATATGTTTAACAAATAATTATATACTTATATACTAATATATCTACATACATTAGGACATGCATCAAATTGCAGTCTTATAAAAAAGTCCTGAAATTCTGAATTAATGACAGAAGTTGAAAGATATAACACCTCTACACATACCTGTCCACAACAGAATTCATTATTTTTATTTTTCATTTGACTACAAAACTGGTTTGGTATGAATACTTCCCATAAAAAAACATGTTCATCTTCAAAAAAGAGCCAATCCCAGAAATCAGATTAACTAAAATTTGTACCTGCTTTGCATTCTTAAAACTTATTCTGAGACTATGTTGAACATTACTAACCATTTAGGATGCCCCACTGTTACTAGTGAATACTGAGGAGGCAGTATTGCTTGGATGCATTTGAATCCAATACTGGTTCTTTCCAGATACAGCAGATAGTGATTATTTCCATCTGACACTATCATCATTTATTCTCCACCTGAGAGTGTATCCCAATGAGAAAACTTTAAAATTTTATATAATCTTAAAATCTGTTTTGCTCAGTTTGCAACTCTATCATAAGACAACAAATAAAATCATCCAAGTCACAGTACTCCAGAACTCAAAGTAGTTCTCTCAAAATCTGCTGCTGACTGATCAGAGATGAAAAGAAATCTATTACAAGAATTTCAAATGAAGTGAAGTTGGACAGAATTAAAAAGTAAAATTTATACTAAGGCCACAAAATAAGCTCTATCATGCCTATACTACTCCTTACGCTACCACAGAATGAAAGGACAAATTACTTTTCAACTAGAAGGAGCAAAAATATCAAACAAACTAGAAAAAACCTACACCGTACATTAGTCTTTAAAAGTCAAAGGCATCAAAGCATATACAAGTAACAATTTAAAAGCAATTTTCACAGAAAGATAACCACAGATCTTTTACATGAAACCAGTATCGTGATAGACGGACTGAATCTGAATATCAGTTGAACCCAATTAACCTAATTCGATGCTTGTCCATACTAAGACAGTTACTTCAGATGCTATGCAAAATCCTTTGGGATATTACACAGAAAACGATAAATAGGCTGTAAAGGTTATGACATTAATTTTACTGTCATTGTCGTGCTTTAAACAGGCATCAAAACAAAAAATCTCATTCTCTGGGAAGGAAGAACTACCCAAAAGTAATTATAGTACTTATTATCATAACAGTATTAAACTAAACCACTGTGACCCTAACCAAATTTATTTTTAGTACCTTTTCTTAAAAGAACAAAGCTTCTCAATGATGACTGCACCTTCTAATGCAGTGAACGTTAGTTCAGGTGTTGGAAGAAAGCATTAGATCAAATCTTATGATTTCATATTAAGCTTAATTATTAATTTTAATTTTAAACTAGGAATGTAAGGAAATGTTACTGAAATATCATGTAATTTCATTTCAGATAGAAAATATGCAGCTAAAAAGAAAAATTAAATACTTACTACAGTACAGAAGCCCACAGAAGGCCCATTTTTATTTCAAAATCAATTTTATTCACCACTTTTCACACCTTTTCTTTCACATACTGTGTCATGATTTCCCAATATTTAGAAACTTTTCAACTGAAACCAAGTTCCTGGAAAGTTAGCAAAATCCACTCACACTTAAAGGCCAGGTTAGACTTGAAATAAAAGATGAAAACATTGAAGCTACGCAAAAATACTGAGGAGGGTAAAAATGACAAAGGATGGACTAAAACACCACACAAAAGCATTTGCTTGAGCACATATATTTGCCAAAAGCCTGCAGTGCTTGGCTACTTTATAAAATCAAGTTAAAGGCATTAAGCCAATTTGTTTAAAAAATAAACACCATTTCCAAACCCCAAGCCCTAATAACAAGGCAATAGCTGATTTGCATTTCTGAAAGCCTGCAAAAAAATTCTACATTTCACTATGCAAACAGTTGCAGAAGTCTGACTTATTAAATTTTTTTTATTTAAAAATCATATTTTTACAGCAGGATTTTGTCCTGCATCAGTAGATCATCCTCCTACTCAGTCCCCAAAGAGACATGCATGTAGTCACAAACAACAGCTTTCTTACAAGACAAATCACCCACTGCTTATGCTTCCATACTTAGGTAATTAATCAGGAAGAAATGTGTGCCCCTGGCAGAATTCTTTTGGCTGAGACCATTAGGTGACTTCAGCAGATCTCCAAAAAAGAAACAGAAGCTCATTGCAACTGGTCGTTTTTCCCAGAACAAATCCAGCAGAACTTAAAACCTGAGCTATTTTTCAATTTTTGGTCATCTTATGAGACGGACCAGACCGAGCACATTTCCTGAACTTCAAACTTTACAGACACTGAATGCCACATTGGTAATCCTGAACAAAAAAATCTTTCCGTCATAGTCTCTTAAGTGATATATTGGATGGTTGGCTGGCATGCCTACACTACATCCATCTGTCAGAGTGGAACTGTGCCTACACGACAGGTTCTAAGTTACTTTCAATAATACGTTGCTGATAAAAAAGCTTATTTATCAAACAACATAGGGCAACTTCAACATTTGGTTTAAAATAAAAAACAAATGAAAAGAGATTGCTTTCCTTGAGGATATAAATCTCTTGAAATCAGCTTCTCAGGCCTCTCAGTTGTATGGGGGGAAAAAAAAATAGCAGATACACTGCAAGAAATGAGGATGTTCCACACATTTTCTGTTCTTGCAGACAGTCCAGCACATAGTTCCAATAAATCTTATTTTACAACTACAACTATCACCAAGAGAGTTAATTCAGGGACCCAAGAAAAAAAATATAAAAGCCGAATTTCTCACAAGGACCCCTGGAAGATAAGAAGTCTAAAGGAGTAATATTGATTCTTCATTTTATGAAACGTGTATATATTAAATAAACTATAGTTGAACAGTTTTTACGACTAAATAATGCCAACTATTTTCCATTTCAGAAAACAACCCCATTCTGAAAAACTAAAGAGGAGGAGGAAAGAACAGCACAGTTGCTATTATTCCTAATATTAGACAATTCATAGAATGCCAAAAAATAATACCTTTTTTCCAAATTTTCCATTGAAAAAGGTTATCATTTTATGCTTCCCTTAGTACTGCTTTGAACACTGCAAACTTGAGTCCTGCACAAATTCCCATATGTATTAGACATCTTTGCCATTATCCTGTATTAAAAGGTCGAAGCTTCTGATTTTACAATAGCTTTGGATCTTACTGTCGTGAAAGTAACTGTGAAATGACAAATTAGTAGAAATTGCTATGCTTTGCCCTTGGTTATCAGGGTAGCTGGAAACAACAGTTCTGGGATAAGATTTCATGTTTATAAGGTACTACATGAAATGTATGCTGTCAATAGTTCTTACAATTTAAATAATAATTAATTTAGCATTTCAAAAATCAAGCATCAGAAACATCTAATTCTCTTACTTGGCAATGACTACTCTAGAATTTACTTCAAAATTTACTTCAAAATTCAAATTGTGCAATTCCTTCTACTCCTTTGTCCCTGTCCCCTCTTGACCTTGTTGTCCTAGTCCTCAACTAAGCACTAGTTTAGCAGTTTGGACCCAAATGATAAGATTTTCCAGGATTCTCAATAACGTAGTTTCACAAGACAGACTCTATATATCTTACAATTCTGTTAGCAATATATACTGTCATACATAGTGGAACTGCAGTACACCATAATAGTTTTCAGTTTGCAATGCTTGGTTAAATTCTAAGACTTCGATTTTGCTGTTGTTCATAATTAATGACTGTTTTGGTCTAATCAGGACCGAATACATAATTTATCTTTCACCATGTATCAGCTGCAGTACCTTAGCTTCCTTTTCAGGTAAACAACATCACAAATGCTACAGTGATTTCATTGCAGTTACAATAAAACTTAGGTAGCTCTGGACAAATCTGCAATTGTGTACACTGGTACTCAGAAACATTGAGGTCAACATGGACCATCCTACGTCATCTCATCCAGCTTCCCTGCTTAAAGCAGGAACAACACCAGGCTTACAGCTTTATCCAGATGGGTCTTGAAAACCTCCAATCTCAACAAATAACTTTTATAAATCAAATTATATTTACCATTTGATAACAAAGGATAGCCTGAAAAATCACAGTAACATCAGGTGCATGTACATATGACAGGTTGCCTCAGCAATTCCTGCTGCAATGCTCTTACCACACTTCAGAAGTAGTTAAAAAGATACTGAAAAAAACCTTCCCATGTTTCATGCTATACTGAAGAATTAAAGACAATTTGAGTGAGTGGCAGAGCACAAAGATATTCTTTAATAAATTGACATATATACTTTTATTTACTTGCTCTTACACTATAAACAGGTTATTTCAAAGAGTAGAATAAAGCTAATATATGACAAAGGTAACAACCAAAATAATTAAGATGACTAAAGTAAAGTCCCAAAAACATTACTTGTGTATTACTTGCTTTTTTCCATCTTCCTCAACTTTGACATTTGAGGAATAAGCTATTACTGAAAGCGCAACAATTTTCTGGTGAAAACAAAGTTTCAGGATTCTGTTAATCACCAATTTAGACTAAGGAAATACCTAGCCAGGACTGCAATCCTGAAAGGAGAGCACATGTTCTGTTTTCTTAGCCTGGTAGTCCAAACATATTTTAGAGATACTTGATGCCTCAAGAACTTACTCACATATAGCAAAAAAGTAATTGAATGTCTTTGATAACACAGTAAAAAAAAAAAATCCATTAATAATTTCAAGATTAAGATAAGAATATGACACACTCACCTGCACAATCTGACTGAATGAAGTTTGAAATGTGGCACTAAAGTCTTCATAGAATCATAGTGGCCCTTAAATTATCTGAAAGCTAAAAAAGGAAAAACTAATTCCTAATAAATTCTTCCATTTTGACTGAGGTGGTTTTGGGTATTCGGACACTAAGCTGAATCCCTCAGGGTATGAAAATTAGAATAAAATTTATTGCGTTCTTCAAGAAGGATTTTGTACAGGGTTTTAATTATTTTAATAAAGTCTGGGTCTGTTGTTAATGATCTGCTTAGAAGAAAGGTAACCAAAAGCTGACAAAAAGCAAAAAAATGCTCCTAACCTTACAAGGCGAACTGCCCTCACAATCCTGACTCTAATAATGGAACGATTTCTGACTTTACAGCTCCAAATTCAAGCATAGCACTAAATTTTGGCATGGTACTTACAGTTGCATCTGAAATAATTTCCATTACATAGTTTCTTAAAAAGTCAGTTAGACAGCTTTCAGTCAGAAAACTGAGTTGTTTCTCAAACATGATCCTACTCACCAGAAAGGAATAGTACTTAAGAGATCACACTTGAAAAAAACCATAAGAATCTAACGACGGAGGTAAGCAGGATAGTAGCATTAAATTTCCAGAGGGCAGACTTCGAACTCTTCAGAAGGCTGGTTGGCAAAGTCTTATGGGAGGCAGTACTCAAGGGCAAGAGAGCCCATGAGGGCTGGGAGCTCTTCAAAAAGGAGATCCTAGCAGCTCAGGAGAAAGCCATCCCCGTGTTCCAGAAAAAAAAATGGCAGGGGAAAAAAGACAGCTTGGTTGAACAGAGAGATCTTGAGTGATATCAAGAAGAGAAATGTTTATGAGGTCTGGAAGAGGGGAGAGACCTCTTGGGTGGACTACAGGAGGGAAGTGAGGTTGTGTAGAGAGAAAATCAGAAGGGCTAAGGCTCAACTAGAAATCAGATT
>WAAB01001165.1:74439-101880 GCA_013389865.1 Piaya cayana | reverse complement strand
GTTGAGGCTCTGGAGCGAGTCCAGAGAAGAACAACAAAGCTGGTGAAGGGGTTGGAGAACAGGCCTTATGAGGAACGGCAGAGAAAGCTGGGGTTGTTTAGCCTGGAGAAGAGTAGGCTGACAGGAGACATCATTACTCTCTCTAACTACCTAGTGGAGGTTGTAGAAAGGTGGGTGATGGCGTCTTCTCCCAAGTGACAGGAGACAGAACAAGAGGAAATGCCCTCAAGCTCCGCCAGGGGAGGTTCAGGTTGTACATTAGGAAAAAAAATTTCACAGAAAGGGTCATTGGGTATTGGAACAGGCTGCCCAGGGAGGTGGTTGATTCACCTTCCCTGGAAGTGTTTAAGGCATGGGTGGATGAGGTGCTAAGGGACATGGTTTAGTGTTTGATAGTAACAGTTGGACTCAATGACCCGGTGGGTCTCTTCCAACCCGGTTATTCTATGATGCTATGAAATCCTATATGAATTTCACCTTTACTGCCTCCTAAGCACATGGCACATTGTTCTACATTGGAAGAATCACTAAATATTAATTTTACAAATTAGAACATAATCTTACTGAAACATTCTCATAAAACTCAGCTCTAGGTGCAGTGCAAAAATTGAAAGGTCACATTTTATGTAAGTTCTGTGACAGCAAGCACCTTAAGTGTTAAAGAATATTGCATNGCTATGAAATCCTATATGAATTTCACCTTTACTGCCTCCTAAGCACATGGCACATTGTTCTACATTGGAAGAATCACTAAATATTAATTTTACAAATTAGAACATAATCTTACTGAAACATTCTCATAAAACTCAGCTCTAGGTGCAGTGCAAAAATTGAAAGGTCACATTTTATGTAAGTTCTGTGACAGCAAGCACCTTAAGTGTTAAAGAATATTGCATAAATTTCATATTTGTAGATAAAAAGAATTCACAGCACACAAGCAATGTAGTCAAATCTATCTTGCAAAATTAATAGCAGTTCAACTTCCACAGCTGAAGAAGTGGACTACAGCTGGAGAAACCCTGTGAAAACTGCAGCAAGAGAAGTATCTGTCCAGCTGTGCACATTTAGAGGATGCAGCATCCTCTCTCCCTGCTGCTGCTGCACTCAAACTGTTTCATACAGACCTCAGCAGAGCTCAACTGTTTTTCCACATTCTTTGCTTAGACAGTCATATCCCTCTCATTTTCTGGGAAAGGACTGTCACTGCTTCAATGGATTCTCCTGCACAGAAAGCCGCATTTCCCTAGTTAGGAGCTCCTGGAGATCTGCCCCACATCACAAAGCAACTGCTGGGCCAAACTGATGTCAACAGTGTATTTTCTCCTCATTCTGGTATAAACACATTTCTTAATATCAATTGTAAAACACAGATAGACAAAAATATTCCAGACTTATCTAGACTTGGTGACATTGACTGATTAGTATCCAGGAGCAACATAAAATAGTGGCTCCTGTTCTGACTGGTAATCCATTTACCATGCAGTATACAGGACGATATATGCAAGACGAAGTGTAGATCCACATTCTATGATTTACTTAAATGATACCTTATTTGCAGGATTTATTACTGTTTGTTCAGCACAATGTTATTGATGAAACATACCTTCTCACTACAAAAGGCTTCATACAGATAAACACATACAAAAGAATAAATCAAAGTCTAATCTGTCCTAGTTCACTGCCTTCATTCACTTATCTTGTGTTGTTTTCATTATGCAAATAGTCCTTGTAAATATAACTTTTATTTTTGTATCCACCACCCTGTTTGTTGTTGGAAAAATGTTGAAGGCACAGAGCTTCAAAGACTACTGGACATACTTAATGAAGTATCCTCAGAACATGTTCATGGAGGAAAAAATGTGAAATAAACATGTCAGAATTATTCCTGGCCACTGTCCAGCTACCAGCTGTGGTGTGCAGACAATGCTAACCCCGGGAACAATCTTCGTTCTCTATGGGACTCCAGCTTTGCCTTCTGTTCCTAAAGATATTTGTATTCCTAACTCATTCAGTTAAATCTCAAACTAAGCAAGACCAAATTGAATTAGTACTTCAAGAGAAAAACCAATTAAGCATGTCCAAGTTTTTAGACCAACTAGGCTTTTCTGGTTTGACACACAGTACCTTTTCATTAATTTCCCATAAAAACCATACTGGAGGAACACCTCTACTGCTAGAGTCATGTCAAATATTCACATTCTAACACTTAAGTTCTGCTCACTTAGGGTAGTTAAATAACCAGCTATTTTTTTAATAATGGCACTAATTCCTACATTATAGCCAAATTCAAACTTCAGTAGTCCCATTCAGTGTCTCTAAATTTCAGTACTATATTTTAACTATTTGAGACACTGCTCAAACATGCACAGAGTTAGAAAAGCAAAACTCAACTGGAGTTCCAACTAGCAAACTATAGGAAAGGTGACAAGATTTCTGGAAGTATACTGGCAACATAAAGGCTAAGGAAAATGTGGACCTAACACATCATGGAGAAGGAGGCCAGGTGACAGAAGGCGTGGAAAAGGCTGAGGCATTAACATAACATTACCAATAATAAATGAAGATGTGATTCATTAAGAGAATGCATAAGACAACTGGACACAGAAATCCATAGGATCAGGAGTATGAATCCAAGAGTGCAGAGGAAGCTGGCCAGAGTTACTACAAAGATGCACTCTATCATCTTTTCAAAGTCATTGCATCAAAGCAGATTCACAAAGACTTGGAGAACAGCACACAGCAGACCCATTTTCAAGACATGTGAGAAAGACAATCTGGGAACTACAGTCAGTCAGCCTCATCTTAGTCCACAGAAAGTTTATGGAGCAAAGCCTCCTAGAAGCCATTACCAGCCACATGAGGGATAGGGAGGGCCAGGAAGGAGTCTAGGAACAGCCAGTACAGATTTACCAAGGGTAAATCACACTCAACTAACCCAACTACCTTTGTGACAAGCTGATTAGTCCTGTGGATAAAGCAAGGGCTAAGAGTGGTGTTCATCTCAATTTTATGAAGGTCTTCAACATCATCTCCCATAGTACCTTTGCGGCCAAACAGGCGAGATGTGTATTGGAAAGTCATTGCTAAGGGACATGGAAAAATCAGCTGGACTGTCATGCTAAAGCATGGCAGTGAAGAGGAATATAAAGTTCAATTGGTAGCCAGTTACCAGTGCTATGCCTCTGGATCAGTCCTGGGGTCAACACTATTAAACATCTTTAATAATGATCTGGATAATGTAATAAGTTCCTAGAACGGGGGCATCCAGTATGAAATTGGGAGCTGGCAAGCAGGGCCTCTATTCCAAAGAACCTAGACAGGTTAGAGAGAAGAGCTATCAGGAATCTGTGAAATTCAACAAGGGCAAAGGCAAGTGCAAACACCTTCCCATGGAGTAACATCATGCAGTAGTAGAAGGTAAGGGCTGATTTGTCCATTCTGATCAGCATTAATTATGCAAGTCTTTGAATCTCCACTGATAGCATACTACTATCTGCCTTTTCAAGGTGCTCACATTATACTTTCTAAATTTGGGCACATTAGTTCCCCTTCTCCTCCAGCCTTCTAGAATGTCTCCACTGTTCCATGATTTGTTAAAACTCAAAATTAATAATGCATATAGCTTCTAAGCTTTTTTTTAGTATCTGAAGGTGTCAGTGCAGAAGCTTTAAAAACATTTAACATTAATAGTTGCTGGTACAGTGATAATACATTCTTTCCATCACTAATGATGGAAGAGGTGAAATGTAAAAGTATAATCCAGCCTCCTTCTGAATACAGAACATAATATTTATTGAATATTTATGCCTTTTTCTGCACAGCAGAAATTTATCATCCTTGCCCATTTTTGGACTTCTATCGTTACTAAGCTTTTGTATCCTTCAAGAACATCCTCCATATTTAAAAAGTGCTATTCTACTCTCCTGCCCACATATTTTTATTAATATCTTTAACTCCTTAACCAACTGCGTTCAAGCCATGTAGTACTTGCCATCATCAGCTACCCATCTGTTAGGATGTACTGTTAACTTCACCCCTCTTCTTACCTTGTTTTAACCAAACAAATAATATTTCCTAAGAGAAGAATTGCTCTGGGAGTACCTAAACAAGTAAGCAATTGTGAAGGTAATCAGATTCTTATGCTCAAGTATTCCTTGCTTTTAAATTCACTCATGTTTCAAAGATTGACATAGGAGATAACATGCATGCAGAACCTGTTCTTGGCTCCCAACATGCAAAGTTAGCTCAAAGTTCCTATCACATCTGCACTATTTATTCCACGTGCATCAGACAGAAAACCTGCATAGAATTAACCAGAATAACTGGGCTTTTATTTGTTAGAAAACTATATCATATATATGGATGAATGGATTTTTCAGAAACTGATCACTGGCCACTTGATTTATCAGCATAAACTCCCCACACAGGCAACAAGGTTGAATTATCCTGATTTTCTTTGATTCAAGACTAAGATTTTTAAGGAATTACTCATGTTTTAAGGATCTGATTTACATACATAAAGAGCCTCCAGTTTATTTTGTCACTTAAAACACTAGCAAAGTACCCTTTGCACTTGTCTTTGAATTGTGAGAACTATTAAAGTAGGCAGCAGAATCCTTAACACATAAGACCACAGAAAGCCTGTAAGCTTTTGTTGTGACATTTTCGTTCTCACAACGGTTCTCCAGCAAACGTTCATTAAAAAGGTTTAAAAACACAAGTTACTTAGGTCACTATCATTGTCATTACGAAGTTGTGATTTGTTTTTTTAATTTATCATTTTGATTTACCTCAAAAAATTAATACTAAATAGTACAAGTACACAAGTCAAGACAAAGAACACAATATCTTGTATAGATTTAGGCGAGAGCTTTGTTAAAAGGAGAGAACATTAGCAAATGCATTTCTGTAAAAATAAAAATCAATTCTTCCCTTGCAGTAAAGCAGAAAACCCTGCTGTTATTGCTATCACATTCACTTTCCCTCTGTTAAGTTACTTCACTGTTGGTGAAGGATGCATGGACTTAAGATCTGTGTTGTAAACTTTCTATTTTTTAGGTGCTCACTAGGCACATTACAAACTGCATCTTCTGCATTCAAAAATCCAGCCCAACTTTTCTATAGCAGCAGAAAGGAGGAGGAAAGAAAAAATACATAACGGTGATAACTGCCAAAGTTATTTTCTACTTTTCTTCTATAAGTATTTCTCATTTGTGTGAATTCACTTGCTCCATGCAGGAGTTGTGATCCATAGCATGTAAATGTCAACGACCATGCTACAAGTTTGAATTAACCTTAAAAAAGAAACGTGCAACAGCAATGATGAAGAGTTCCATTCAAACACACAGTCCTTTGATTAATCTAAAATAAATAGGTACTTCCATTGGTGATTTATCTTTAACAATAAATAGGTAATTCATTTCGTCAATATTTTAGGCAACGAAAATAGATATAAGTATTTGCAAAACTGTCCACTGCAATAGGTATTAACACCTACTGTATTTAAAGATGATGTAAATCCACAGCCTAGAAACCAAATTTGTTTTATGCAGATGGAAGAATGAGCTTTAAGTTTCTGAAATGCAAAGTTTTGGAGAGGATTTTTAAAAGAGGCCTCCAATAATTAACAGATTTAGACAACATCTATATATTGAGCAGATAACATAGAAAGCACAAAAGTACTTTTGAGTATCAGACCAGCTGACAGGAACAGGAGAAACACATGTATAACAAAGATGCAATGTATTCCCATTTTCCAACCCCTTTCAAAGTGTAAATACCTTTTAAAGTTCCTTATTCTCATGACTGTTCATCTAAAAAACATACAATCAAAAAGCCTTTAAAATACAGACAGAACTTAAAAAAATTCTAGAGATACTTCATCTGAAACATAAAAAATGTCACGATGCTTCATATCCTCTTGGCCCAGAAAAAAAAAAGCCAGCATGTCTATCACTATACTTAAATCACTTTTCTTCATTTACTAAATAGTATTCTCCTAAACATGGTAAACTAGGCAGTAAAACTTAACATTAGCAAAGCCTACCAGGCATCTTTTGTTCCTATATTTATCTAGGGGTGACTGAAAATGTTTTGACTAGTCACTAAGAGCTGCAAAAAAGTCATTTCCATCACTGAATTTGTATGCATTCTGTAAATGATCGGAAATAACGGCCGTCTGGGATCTTGGTAGTTACACCACTGTCAATATGAATTAGAAAATGCAGAGAGAAGGACTGTTCACAGGGTTTTTTACCTTCAAAAATCACTGTCAACAGTTTTTTTTCTCAATGGGTATGATTCAAGAATCAAGAGTTTGCACAGATCACCAGATGCAAGATAAGAGCCCACAAACTGACTTATCAGAGTATTAGAGACTCTCATCTAAGCTGAAATCACTATTTTCAGAGTGAAGACTTTGATGCACAATTGTTTTTGTAAGCAAGTATTATCTAATTTTAAGCTCCAACAAACATCTCCATTTCAGTTTTTTAAACATATGACAGCAGTTTTACCCAGGATATCTGTTTTTCCCCTTCACAAGCAGTGAACAGTGCTCAAACCAAGAAATTCTGAGTAAGCAGCCTAACAGAAGAGACATTTTTGTTTCAAATAGCAACTATACAGTCTGACAAATTGCTCTATGCCTCTTTTTCTTCCCCACACACATTTTCAACAACCTAAGAAATGTGTTTCCATTAACATTTCAAGAGCACTTTCAAGCTTTTATGCCAAACATTTTCATTTTCAAGCAATAACAGGCAGGAGAGTATTTAACTCTTCTAACATTTGGGTCATAAAAACTTACTTCTTACCAAGCACAGGAAACCAGTGGCATTGCCTTTATTTTCAATATTCTATCTTACTGCACGTTACCACTATTTTATATTAAGGCCTAAGGGTTTTCAGAGGAAAAATACAGTGATGATTTAACACAGCCAAAGTGGCAGGGAGAAGCTAAAGAAAGAACTGGTCAGAAACATGAAAGTTAGTGGCAGCTTACACTGCAGGAGAAGGTGAACATTAAGATCATGACTAATGGCAAAACTGCAGTTGTGGACTCATAAAACATTTGCATTTGTTCAGAACTGTAGCTGTTATGGCCCCTTTAAAAGGGTCATCCTAAAAAATAAGGGAGCCCTGGAGAACTGGTTCAAGGTCAACCTTTTCAATATAAAAGAATGGTCTGGCTTGCAGCAGGTGTGCAGGTAGCCAACAGAGACAAACAGGTACTCCCTACCTGAGCTCCAAGATAAAAGCAGCATACACAAGGCAGAAGAGGAAGAAGCTCACAGGAAGAGTATAGAGACATTGCCTAGGGGCATGTACACAGAACCAGCAAACCAAAGATCATCTGAAATTACAACTAGCAAAGGATGAGAAAGACAGAAAGAAAAGCTTCCATAGATACAGACAAGAGAAAGCTGAGGAAACTGAATGCTTCTGTACTTTCTGCACTTACAGGGCTGTGCTCATTTTTTGGTTCCACAAAGACGTGCCTGAGTTCAGCTGCAAGAAGAGAAAGCTAAGGTGGGAATCCTACTGCTCTCTCCACCTACCCAAAATAGGAGGGTGTATGGAAGACAGGGGCAGACTGTCCTTCAGGCTGCACAAGAGAAGGACAGGAGGCTACAAAGAAGTTGCTGTGCAAGGTATTAGAATAAAAAAAAAGAATCACATTAAAAGTGGTTAAACACTGGAAAAGGGTCCCCACAGGCTGTGTAGTATCCATCCATGAAGATGGTCAAGACTCAACTAAACAAGCCCTTGGACAATCTACGAAGGTAGCCCTGCTCTGTGCTGGACATCTGAGCAGATTACCTCCAAGGGTCCTTTCCAAAACACATTTTTCAATGATTCTATCATGTTTACCCACAAAAGCACATTACTTTTGGCACGACCTTCTTCAGCTTACTAATTTTGCTTTCCAATGTATATGTGTCTGTTAAATAAGGAACCTTTCAAAATAAATGATGACTCAAATTAACTTTGATATTACTGATTTCTAACTCTTGCTGTGCTACCACAATACCCTCACAGCTTTTATCACTGGGATCTCTGCTTCATGCTTCACCTCTTTCTCCCTAAAGCACTGATACAGAACTCTAGGAAAGAAAATATGTAAACAAAGAATAAATGATAGCAAACATAAGTCCATCAAGGCAATAAGCATTACTCAATACACACAAAGCAGCTAGCTGGAATTAAAATGCAGTACATATTGCACAAAGGACTGGCACAGAGATGCATAAAGATCTTATGCATGCTTAATGAATGAATGAAGACTATAGCCAATTCCTAAAAACACATCAGTGCTAATATAGTCACATATAAATATATATCTATGTAATGTACATGTAAATACAAAGAAGCAAGGATGAAATATAGGCCAAAAAAAGCTGACATGCAACACAAATCTCTTTTGAAGTCAATGTTGTGGAACTCTCATAAGTAGCCCATCAAATCCAGTGCATAGAAAAAAAAAATCCCTAAAGGCAGCTGCATGAAGAGGATGTTTTCTGAGATTACCCCATCAGTGGATACACGTGGCATCTTCTGAAGCAGGACAAATCCAAGAAAATTCAAAGAGTCAATCATTATTATTGCGCATCAGTGGTAAATAACATAATTCTATTAGAGTGCCAATCAACACTTTAGCAGTACTTAATACTTGTTATAAATAGTTCAAGGCACTCAAAAAAGTCAGGGACGTTAAAATTGCCTTTAAAATCTAGTCAAGAGGCACTCTATGACTAAACTTCAGTTTGTGAACACTGAAAGTGGGAAACCACTGCATTTAAAAAAAGCATCTGCACTTCTACGAAATGTGCTATTACGTTTGATGTGTGTTAAATGTGTTTACATGTTACTTTTTATAGCCATTTTCAAATTGAGGCACTTAATCTTGCTTCAGATAAGTGAAATGAATTAATTACTATCAAATCCTAGACATATTTATGCATTTTTGTCATAACAGTAATTTACATGTCTTTTCAAGAGAACTCGTAGAATTCCAAATATAAAAATACAGTTGACTTCATTGTCTGAGAGCTTAAAGCTTAAAAACTCATCCAATTCATGTTATTCCTTTTTTTTTAGTAGCTTGTTAAAATCAAACAGGTTCTTTCACTGCACTAAGATTTTGTCCAGTCTGTCCCTGCATCACAGTTACAAGCATCACGCTGCCATCAGGACACTGGAGACATCTAATTCCAAAAGACTTTTAAGTTAAACCACTAGAATATCAACACATACACACAAGATCAACAGCACTAGTTTACATGCTGTAACATGCCTTCTGCACAAAAAACACAAGGTAATTGGTATATGACTCTCAGAGCACATTTTTCACAGAAGAAAAGTCATTGCCACTCAGGGTATTTACCACTGCAAAGGTGAAATTTTTAATCATGAGTCAGTTCAGTTACATTCTAAGCACTTTGCAAAGTAAATTAGAAACAAGTTGCCTTTAATTACAATATAATGTGTAATTCTTCACTAAGTCCATCTGAGCAGAAGCAAAATTAAACAGGAAAAGGGAAAAGATGATCCATAACCCCTATCAGATGAAACGCAAACTTCAACACAATTTACTCCCTTTCAGCAAACTCCAGATTATGAAAACATTGATGAGTTTAAAGTCAAAAGTAAGCTGTTTTGTAGAAAGCTTTAACCAAAGCAGTACCTGGCTGCACTTTGTTGTACAGGAAGCCTAGAATCTTTGCAACATGTTTAAAAGATACCCAAGGTAAGCCCTCTTCATATGAGGTTTCCTACAGTCTCAGGTGCCTGGAGATGATGTGCATTCCACAATGAAAATGAGAGAAGAACAGTCTAATTTCAAGATAACAGCAGTATCTTCTTCCATCTATTCAGTTATGCTGACTTGGTACTTCATTGTATTTTCACATGACTACTATATAAACACTTTATGCCAGGGCCAGTTTTCTGCATGTTGGATAATATGGTAGTGATAACCTGTGGGCTCAACAAAAAAACCCAGGCATACCTGACAGTCATGCCCCTAACTATATGAGAGAGTATGCAATTAAGGACCGGGCATCATACTGACTGCATTCTAATTATTAATATAAAAAAGCCATCAAATTCAAGAAGACTTCTTGATAAAGATATTTTCATTAAAATATATTTTTCCTATCCTTCATTAGCATAGCAGCACAGTTACCACGCACACCAAATGCTCTAACTTCTGTTTACATAGTAAAGTACAGACAATGGTATGCATGAGAACTCAACTAAGAGGGCTCGAACTGCTACACTTTACTATCTGCATTAACGTCTTCTTCTAAGTATAATCCCACTGAGCTCACATAGTTATGAATTCACAAGACATCAGTCAGTTATTGGAAGACTTCTGAGTATTTGAGCTGCAAGCACAATACCATAGCAAAGCAAAACAGAACTATTCACAGCCTGAGAATTTCACACAGGAGCCAATAACATGCATGAAGTAAGACAATGAGGATTATAACAAAATAATTATCTGTAACAGGATAATAACCTAATGATACAGTTCTTGAATGTGGTATCAAAACTTGGGCTACTTCTTTATCCAGCCGTACACAGAACCTCCAGCTACTTTCTCTGACATTGTCAGTAACAAAAAATCCTACCTACCAAGGTCAATATTTGCTGCTTCTCACACCCTAAAAAAACCCCCTGCCATCACTATCTTGCATCTTTTTTGGCACTGTGAGAAAATGGAATAAAGGTCATGGAAAACAAACTTCACTAGCATTCTTACAGGTGGCTGAGAAGCAGCTGAGAAGTGGCATGTAGGACCTTTCAGTACCTTTGTGGAACAGAACACTTCAGTTCCCACACCTCTGAAGCCAACATTTTTCAGCAGTATGAATTCACTTCTATTTAAAACCAAAATTATACCTTGTGTTTACCACTCATCTACCACAAACTCAAAACCAGAAGAAACACAAGATAACTAAACTACATGAGAAAGACAGAACTAAGTAATTATCCTCTTGGTGTTTTTTAAGATATCCAGCTACTACAAAGAATTCAAAAGCAAAAAAAAAAAACCAACAACCTCAAGCACCAAGTAGTTCTACATTCAAGCAACCTTAAAATGATTGCCAATTACATGGTCAAAAGCAAAAAGCTACAGTCAAAAAATCTTTTAATATCATAACCTAGTTTCCAAATGTATTAGGAAAAAATAACCTTTAGTGTAAACTCACAGTCATTCAACCAATATTCAGCGAATTCTAAACCCACATATTTGATTTGTCATCCATTTGGCTGCTAAATCCAACTCTGAAATTGAGAGTAATGTGTTACCTTAATATGTTTTCAAAAGATTTATTCTGGGATTGTACAGCAAAGAATGAGTATGTAGCCTATCTTACACAGGAAGGAGAGATTTTTATCCTTAAAAACAGGAGGTTCGCCCACATGATCACCTGGGACAAACTTGGCCAGTGCAAGCAGGCTAGAAGGTTCTAAGGGCCTGGGAATGTTTAACATCAAGAAAGTAATTACAGCCCAGCAAGATCAGAAGGAATTACACAGGAAATGTGAACAGTAACCCTTTCATGCCAAAATAATAATGAAAAAGTGAGCCTTCAGATGCCAAACTACAAGGCTGTACAAACTAATTGCAAAATGCAGGAATGGAAAAAAACACTATATATTACTAGGCCATAAATTCCCAACAATGCTAAAAAGCTCTACTTCCAAGAAAAGTACAAAAACTCTGGTCTTTCTTCTTGCCATGTATATGCACTATAATGAAAGCCCAGGAGAAAGAGGAAAGCATTTCAACACCATGGAAGAATAGTCAGCTGCCTCTCCTGAACTTTTTCTTTTAATTTTATGCTGACCGAAGAGTCTCCTCCCTATAAGGTGGTCAAACATCTTGTTCTGATTTAGTCATGGGAAACTTTTTTCCAAAATAAACAGGACATTATCCAAGAAAGAATGCTAACTCTATGTCTTCAACAAAAACACATCTTCCAAATTCTGAAATAAACCCCACAGCTCAACTGAATGGGCTCAAGCAATTTGTGTTTTTGATGGTGAAGCAACTTCTGTTCTCTAGGGACATGAGAGAATTTGAGTAATTCAACTGTGGTTCAATCTAGTTGCAAAGCCCTCAAGTGCGATTTGGGATAGTGAACACTGATCATACATGTACACTCTTCACACAGTATGGAGAACCATTTTAATGAAGTGGGAGACATTTTTTGCTCCTCACTAAGAAAAAATGTATTCCTTTATATCTACCAATAGATAATGCTGCAAAGTATTAGCACATAGCCCTGATTATATAAAAGATGAGCAATAAGGCAACCAAACATTAGCTGTTTTTATTGATTTGTTGATTTAAATGATGAATATATTCTCACTATAGCACACAAAAATAAACTCCTGTACAATGAGCATTACTGTCTATCTGATCTACCGAACAATTTAATAACTTAAAACTATGAAAGTATCTTTTTTATTTTAACAACATGTTGCTTTACTTTTTCTTAAAATTACAAATCAGAACAGCGTCATCACACATTACATTTGCAGCACATCTCCATAACAGCCTTGTAGCTTCTCTTCTTCCTCCTTGTCACTCAGGTGTTCCTCCCCACCCTCCTTTACTATGAAAGTCTTCCTTTTCTCATCTGTTCTATTGGATTCTATTTCGTTTTCTTTTCCTTGCATTCACATCTAAGGCAGGCATTTGCCATCACTAGTGGCACATGCACTACCAGCTCCAGCTTAACTGAATTCTACTCAGCTACCTGCTCAGTGGAATCACTAACTAAACAAAACTGAGAGTCAAAAAAAACAAAACCCCAGACAATAAAAAAGAAGCATGTGAGGATTTTGATCATGGCTATGCCAACAGGGCAGATATGGTGCAGTGAAGAAATAACAATTAAGGAAGGCAAAAAGTCACTGCTGACACTATGGCTTGCCCCAGTATCTAGAACTCCCATTCCTCAGGGGATAAAACCAAAATATGAAACAATTATATTGGCTATTTCTGTACTGACATGGAGGCTGAAAAGAGACACCCACCGCAATGTCTTTCTGGAAACAAAGGGAAGTTGCATTTTCACCTATTCTTAATCCCACTTCTAAGGGTTGGTGATTTGCAAAAACAACCTGAAGTAACTCTCCCAGTCAACACACGTTCTTCTGAGACTAAAGACACTTCTCCTAAATCTGTCTGTGTCCACAGCAGATTAAATATTCAGCAGTACAACATTCATACAAAAGGTAAGTAAAAAAAACTGCAATAGTAGATGAGGCATTAAATTTTCAACAGCTATAACTTCAACAAATCTATCCACAGCACCTAACGTCATTTGTTGACTGGTCAGAAAACTATTTCCATATTGCTGCACAATATTCTGTCTTCCAAGCACTTGCACATATAAAGCAAAAATACTTCCAGTGATACTGCTATTGTTTTTTTCAGTGTGCTACAACAGTTCCAACACACATAAAGCCACAGCCACTTTTTCAGCATTTCAGGAAGGTGAACTGAGCAGTCTGAAGCTTGTTAGAAGCCCTGAGCTAAAACCAAGGATTCTTACCATGCAAATGAATTGATGGCAACAGCACTAGGAAGTACCTTCTATACCACCCAAGCATAGACAACAGGTCAGAAGCTGAGCATTCCTTTCAATATGTAAATTTGTAACAGATTCATCTGCTGGACTCTGATAGAGCACTGGGATTCACTACAGTGTGCACCACAAATACAAGACTCCTTTGTAAATCAACAAAATTTTCCGGTTGACCATATCTGCTCTTTACAAAAATTACTCTTTACAAAAATTTACATCTGAAAATCAGTAATGTACTAGTTATGGTTTGTTATGGAGAGGTTACTAGAATTCATGAAAGGAATACAATTAGCTTTAAAAACCTGAAAGTCAAGAATGTCTTATTCTGGGCCTGTGAACCTACTTTACAATGAAAAAGTGAATTCTGAAGGTATCTAATAATTAATATTCCTACACAGTTTCTTCCTAACTCCAGGTATATACACTAAACATTTCCTCTTCCCAACATAAAGCAGCTTTCTAAATACAACTGCCAAAGACTGAATTATCAGATAACATCACCATTCACAGGTGAGTATTGAAGAGAGAAGCTAAAGAAAACCTGAAACTCTTCTTCGTAAATATGCTATGTTAAACCTGTTGCAGATCACCAGGAAAGCATGCATGCTTATTCTGTGCCAACCAGTACTAACCCATAGTAGTAACCCATATACAAATTTCTGATGTTTATCCTTTACCTTTTAATTATTAATAAACATTTTGGAAATGGTTTTTCTAGTGTTTCATGCATCAAATGCTGTAAAGTGACAATTCAAGTAAACTGTTTTCATTATTGAACACCCTACACTATAAAACATGATTCCATTTAGGTGAAAAAAAGGCTTGTACTGTCAGAGATTATTATTACTTCTCCCATCACCAAAATTTCCCAGGATTAAATAAGACTTGGGATACTTAGCTTGCCTTATTTCCTTGATAAGAAAGGGCAGTTCCAATAGTATGTGGGTACAGTCCACTATCCAAATAGTGATTTTTTTTCTTTCTCTCTTTTTTCTAGGGGGAAGGTGCCTTGCAAATTATTATGTACTGCCATCAAGACATCACTGTTTCCTTGGCTGGCATTTTTGATGGTCCAATTAAAGCCCATTACTCCACAACTTCTGTTGTCAGCATCTTGCAGCTCTTTTTTTTTTTGGCGGGGGGAAGGTGGGGGAGGTTGTTCTGAATTGAATAGCTTCCTGAGATAGGAAGCGACTTATGCAGTATGAACCAACTCTACAGTCAGGAGTTTCCATCAATTTAGTTAGCAGTATTCTTATTCAAAATCATTTTCAGCTTCTCAAAAAGTGATCAGCTAAATCTTACAAAGATATGTGTATTTCTGTAAATGCAGTTTGATTTTAAAATGATTAACAATAAAAAATACAAGTTTGCTCTACTTTAATCTTGAGCATCTCAAAATAAAAAAAAATTAATTTTCCAGTTAACATCATTATTATATATCAAGTTTTCAAAGATCTTCAAAGGTACAAACACCTTCACAAAAGTTTCATAACTTTTACAGTGAACTAGATCAATTACACCTTAATAATATCCCTAACCAGGAGGTTTGTGGCAAATAAAGTGTGCCTAAAAACATGTTTACCTTTACTCTTTAGGCTACTGTCAATCATATAGCTAGCTGTTTAAAGATCTGGACAGTTCTTACTTACATTTACTACTAAACACAAATCGGGTGCAAAACCAAACATTACTTTGACCTACTTTCTTTTCTTGTACCTTACTGAAATCATAATGAAATTACTAGTGTGTTTCAAAAGCTAACAACCACCACTGTATGAGAGGTACAAGTATGTTAAAGAGTGGAAAATTTAAGAAGAAAAAAAAGCTATTTATTCAGTAGTATTTCATTCTTTGAATTAAATGTGCTTTTCTGCTTCACTGAAACAAGACTGCACACCTATTAATGGGCTTCTTTAAGGCTTACCCCGTATTTGTTAAGGGCCAAAGCTAGACCTCAAAACTGGGCATGAGCACCCAGATCTTACATTATTGGAAGTAATATTCCTTTTATTTTAAGTGTAAGATACTCTTACCCTCAAATTTACAAATGTCAGAAAAGCCTCGTTTTACTCTCCCAGTATACTGTCAAGGCAGAGCAAAAATTATAAATTAATCTGTAACAAGTGTAGTAGACTACTATGGTATGGTATTGGTATGTAAAGAATACAAGAATTATTCTGAATACTTAATGGTACCTAAAAAAACTCCAAAAGTAGTGTTATAATTTGTACCTACATACATCTTAAAAGACTATGAAAATTATTGCTTAAAAAATGCAAAAATATCAGCTTCTTCATCAGATTTCTGGCTATTAAAACAAACCCTTAGTTGTCTAGAACTTGTGCCATAGTCTCTCAAGAATTCGCAAGAACAAAGAACTGTAACCACACTAACAAGAAGGATATTCAAAGGCAAATTAATTACCTATGAAAACTAAGTAATTATAAGCTGATTCACGTAAACCACAACAAAAGTCCATGTTGGAAATCCCTACTTTCTGTTACCACATTGTGCAAAAGGCAAAATGGGAAAAGAACGTTTTACATTACTCTGTTCAGAGGAAATACACTACCTTATTTATTTAATGAGTAGTCCCATACCTTTCAATTAATATTAGGCATTTTTTTGGGATTTTGATGATTTCCTGCATCTTTCATGGGAAAAGAGTATATTCACATCAAATTACGAAGTCCAACAGGCATTATCTAAGTTTTCTCAAGTTTGTCTCAGTTTGCAAGGATACTGAACTGTTTTTCAACAGGTAGTCAACTCTCCAGGATAGAAACCTTATTGTTCACAGCTCAGTAGTTACTTCAGAACACATTACTGGAGGTACCTAAGAGGTACAACACTTTGTAGGGGGAGAATTAGGGCAATTTGGTGTGCAGAACCTACTTTCAGAAGTATGACAGCAGCTCCAGTCTTGGGACAGCGGCCTAACAACCCAGAGCAAGAAACTTACCTGGCCATAATTCAGCATTAGCTGACAGACAAGATACAGCAACCAGCTCCCCTCGCAATACATAGCGTGCTAGTACATAAATGTAGGTTTAATACTTGCATGAAATCATGAAAGAAATATACCAGGTATGATCCTTCCAGATACAGACCTAGCCTAAATGGAATCTTCAGTTTTGTGCTTCTCTTAAAATGAAATCATACCACGTAAAAGAAATCTTACAAATATTCACGATTAAAGTATACAGAGCCTTTAAACACACATTTTAACCATTTTCCTAATGCAGTCACAGTGTTCTAGACACTGCAGTAAACAAAGTAATTTGACACACTGGTGAAAAATACGTGGAAGAAATTAAGTACCGAAATTACGCTAATAAGACAGATCATGTCAATAAAACACACAGAAAACTGCTACAGTTTCAGTACCTCACCTTAAGCAAAAGAATATGCACTAAGCTGGCAAGAAGCACAAAATCCTGTATGGGACAAAACTTACTGTCTGAATAACTCTCATGGCTGTGGCTGATGAAAACTGCGTTTCTTTACATTTAGGAAATCAAAAACGCTTCACTTAATCTCTTGGAGCAGGTCTGCTCACAATTATTCCCAGGCTCGTCATTTTCAAGCCATTGAATTTAGTTCCCTAACCAAGAAACCCAACATACTAGAGATAACAGGTCAGCTAGTTTGTCCCATTTTCTTTTAACAGTGCATTTACATTGTTCATCAACAAAAAAAATATGGAAAGAATTGTTTCCAAATAGGAACAGCATACTCCTGTCATGACTTTTTAAGCCCTGAAAACAAATCATGGACATTACATATCTTACACATAAAATGCTTATGACAACTTTTCCCACTATACTAACTGCTTTTCTAAAAAAAGACAGATCCCCATTATATTCTTATTAAGTGCACAATAAGATACGTTCCTTCTATCTCAGAATCACAGAAACACGTACGCTGGATGAGATCACTAAGATCATCAAGTCCAACAATAAACCTAACACTGCCAAGTCCACCACTAAACCATGTCCCTAACCATGACACGTACACATCTTTTAAATACCTCCAGAGATGGTGACTCAACTGCTTCCCGGGCAGCCTGTTCCAATGCTTGACAATCCTTTTGATGAAGCATTTTTTCCTAATGTCCAGGCTAATCCTCCCTAGCATAACCTGAGGCCATCTCCTCTTGTTCTATCCTTTGTTACTTGGGAAAAGTGGCCAGCACTCACCTCACTACAACCTCCTTTTGGGTAATTGTACAGTGCTCTCAGGTCTCCTCTCAGCCTCCTTTACTCCAGACTGAACAAACTCAGTTTCCTCAACTGATCCTCATAACACTTGAGCTCCAGACCCTTCACCAGCTCTCCAGAAAATTATAAGAGGTATTACAATCATCACTAGATATGAAAATGCACAGCAGAAGGCAAGATGGTTTTCTGAAAAGCTAACACAAGATCAAGGAGCATCTTAAGGAAAATCATAAGATTTATAATTATCTTCCCATCCAGATTACTGCATAAGTAATAGTTTCTCATCAGAGAAAAAAAAATCCTTAGACTCCAAAAGTATTAAATACACCATTATCCATGTAAGACAACAGAGAACTGACAGCTTTCAAATATGGGAACCTGCAATCAAAATTACTGCAAATTACATGGCATTTATGTTTTTATAATCTATAAATTCAGCTGTGGCAACATACACTCTTGAACTGCACGTAGATGATGAATGAAAAAAATTTTCAGAAATATGAATAAACAAGTAATTATTCTACTAAGTAAAAAACGACACAAGGTGTTATTCAGAAATGGCCCCTTAATCAAGGCAAAGGCAAAATACTTCCAGACTCAAAAAAACCACCAAAACAACAGCCACTAACTTTCCAAGCATTCTGCTCATTACAAAAGTGAAAAGAAATAAACAAAAGCAACAAAATTCTCCAGGATCCCACATATATCGGGCATCCACCTGCTTATACAAAGACTGGCAACAAGAAGTGGTAACTTTTAAATGCATATTTTTGAAACAGTGACAATCTCTAAATAGCAAAGCTTACTATTTAGATGTTTCAACCCTAAATATGTTTAAAAGGTGACCATTATTTTAAGCTTATCAGCCCTGACAGAGTGCTCCTCAGTCACTGAAGTATTTCTGCCTTGACAGGGGAATTCCACTTTCATAAAGATTCATAAAGAGAAAATGTTTCAGCATAAATCATGGCTATACTAAGCCAGGAAAATGTCTCGCAGGTCACTAAGCTACCATCTTTTAGGCAAGTTCTCCATAATTAAGGTACCAATTATAATTTTACAGGCATATTTTATTTTATAAATAAACTGTCTCCACAATTTAAGCTGTGGGAAAGAACATCTGCGTCAATGCACCAACTCTTGCTGCACAGCAAGTTTTGTACTTAATGCCAATTCTAAATGTTATAATTTGGATTCTAGCAAGGAAAAAATAGGAGGAAGATTTCCCCCTCACCCCCCTAAATTCCCACAAGCCTTCTGCATTTTTTTATTCCTGTCACAGCACCTCCCTGACATCTGCTCTTTGCTGCTCGAGCCAAATACAACAAATTTAAGTAAATCTCTGTTGCTAAACACACCAAAGTAAAAACTGTATCCTCCGTTAAATGGAGTTGAAAAGGACATTTCAGTGGGAGTGAGCAAAAGCTGATTGTGTAGCCTCTTCCTGCTGAACACTGCTTTTTATGCTTTTATCACAGAGTTTTGTATTTGAGTTTGATAGAGACTGAAAGCAAACAGAGCTGCTAGGGCTTGAACCGTGCCAAGAGAAAAGACTGGCAGAGCCACAAGCATGCTCATTTAATTCATGGTTATTTTTTGTGACTTTTTACATACTTGCTTGAAGTTGGCTGGATGACACACAAAGCTAGTGTCAGCTCATCTCACCTTCCCTAAATATTCCATCACTATAGGTACAGAATAAACTTGAGTACTGACTTGGACTAAACTACTGCAGGAACAACTATTTAACCCATGGGTCCAAGCAACAGAAAAACTGAAGCTGAAGAGAAAAGTGTCTTGCTAGTGGCAAGTCACAAAAACCACTGCCCTATATAAATTCTTTTCAAGTTGATGAGGATCCCAGTGTTATTCCCCAAAATGTCTTCCTTGACGTCCCCACTTATAAGAAAAACAAAGTAAATAAGAGGGTACTCCTAAAAAAACAGACATAGCACCCACTGGGTATTTCACCTAGATACAATCTAACACAGGGACAGAGAGTAAACAAGTTAGTGAGATGCTATAACCGTTTATCCTGTAAAAAAATTAGAGGCAAACTTAATTCCTTTACTCCCACTATCAATATATAGCTTTTAGATTTGCTTTAGAAAAAATAATCTTATAAATGACAAAAAGCCAAGGGGTTATATTCTTTCAGGAAAAGAGGTAACCTGAGTGTGTGAATGTTCTTGCATTTCAAATTATCTGATTTCTATTAGAATTTTCCTAAATTAAAATTATCCTTAGGCTGCGGGGTTCACTGTCATATCAATTTATTAAGAAATATATCCTTTCTCAAGTTTCCTTTCTCAATTTGCCACCGTAATTTCATAGAGCGTCCCCTCACTCTTATAGCATGAGCCAACAAAAAGCTCTTAAATTACTTTTCTCAACCTATTCATCATTCTGTATAGTCATGTTACACTTCATCATATTCACTGCCTTTCAAAGGCTAAACAATCTAACTTTTTTTTTAAGCTTCTCTTTATACAAGCAAATTTCCATTCCCACAGATCACTCATTCAGCATTTTCTCTGAATCTCCTCTTCTGTACATGTTCCTTTTTAGAGGAGCCCTCCAGCACCATGTACACTGTGATGGCATTCTGTATGACAGTAAGATACTGACTTTTAACATGGCATTTTATTCCCCATGCTATTCTCCATCACACCTCACCATGACTGCAAGTACAAACACAGATCTGAGAAGTTAACAGAGCTCTCTGAAGCAAGATTCTTAACACACAGACCACTACTTTGAATATGTGACACAGTGAACACATGAAGAGTTATCATTTCGGGCCAGGAGCTTCTGCTTTCCTGTCCTTCAGCATAATTGCTCTGTCACTGCCCAGCCATTACAGCCTGAAAATCTTTGGCACATGCCCATCAGGATATTTTCCCAGAAAGAAAATCACCGGTTTATAAGAGAGCATAAACACAGACTAAACAAAGCTAACTGCCTTAAACTGCAGGTGCATGGACTTTGCATCTCTAGGTCTTCAATGAGGCACCAAGTATGTTTCGGCCTAAGAAAAAGTCTGTAATGTAACACAACAGACCTGCGCTTTGAAAAATGAAGGCTTTAACAGAAAATGCAACATGTATATATGAAGATAAGAACATCTGACACCCACTTACCTTGCAAGAATTATACAAGACATAACATCCCTGAATTACCTAACTAAAATATCATTCATAAAATATGACAGATACTATATTGACCCTTAAAGGTCAAATCCAGCTAAAACTAAATAAAGGTTCCCAAGAAAAAAGGTGGATTTGAAGATCTGAAATCACAACTGTCTACGGCTAATTTTCTCTAGAAGCTAAAAAAAACCAAGAGAATCAAAAGTCTAAGGTTGTTTTTTGTCTCAAACATGAACAATATTGTAAAGTTTGTTTAATACTGCCATTTAGGGGAAAAAACATAGTAGAGTGACTGACTGAACTTGCTTTCTTAAACACTCTGCTAAAAGATCAAACTATTTGTGAAAATAACAAAGAACAGCTGAAGGCATTTGGGTGGTCTCTGTTTCAGTTCTGTAATGCAGAACAGTCCCTTCTTTCTAAATTCAATACCAATTTGTTTTCCTTCTTCTGTAAAGCCTCAAGATGTGTTGATGACAAAAAGAATTAAACCTAATGAACATCTGTATTACTAGCTTAGGACATTTCAGTAACAAAACAATAATTTCAAATAGCTTGAAACACCATACACAGAGCATGCTTGTATGCAGAACAGAACTATGCAGGTTTTTACAGACTGACCCTTTTTGATTCCCTAACGGTATAGTGGGAGTTCATATATTCTTTATCTTTAGGGCAATGCATATCATTAGCAGTGACTGATGTTGGACTGAATGCAAATAATTAAGCTTCACTGCCTTGCTTCCTAAAACCATGGATCTACCTCATTTCTTAAAAAACAGTTCTGATTTTACTGAGCCAAGACCTGTCACAAGCTCATGTCTTGGTGTATGTAGCACTACTTCATTGAAAAAGCAGCCTGAGAAGATATATTGAAGTCAAAGCCACTCACAGAAAATTGGCTGACTTTAACTTCACTTAAGGAAGCTAACCAAGCAAGGACAGCCAAAAAGAACACCAAAATTAAGTTTTGTATCACTACTGTTTAAAATCAATGATGCGCAGAAGACTGCCATGTGCTCAAAACTACACAAATCAGTAGTGGGAACATCCCTATTTTCTATGGTTCATCCAAAACAACTACAAACATCTATATATAAGAAAAGTGAAGCAGCAAAGAAGCACAGCACAGCTACAACAGAAGTCTAAGCCGTAATTTGTTGCCATGTAGCCATTTCAGAACAACGACTTTAGGGAAAGGTCTTCAAAAGAGAAGAATCTCTTGCAACAAATCAATAATGCACCAAAAAGTAAGTTGACAAACCTGTAAGAGTGTGTTTGGTTTGGTTTCTGCTTTTGGGTTAGGTAAAACTGTTAAGTACTTCCTACAGACATTACAACCTTCAGTTGCTGATAACATAGGGCTTCATGTGGAAGGCCGAGTATGGAAATACTGCTCTGACTGATCTCCCAGCCAAACACTAAACAAACAGCAAAAAATCTCCATGAAACTAGAACCTAGAAACCACCTAATATCCCAAGCCAACTTCACTGATAGGACCCAGTAAGTCTGTTTCTTTCCCCCACAACTCCTATACCTTTTAAAATCAAACAAATTATCCAGGCTGCTTTACCATCTCTTTTAGATCTGTTGCTCCTGGCAAATACCAAGATANCTACAACCTCCTTTGAGGTAGTTGTAGAGAGCAATAAGGTCTCCCCTCAGCCTCCTCTTCTCAAGGCTAAATAACTCCACTTCCCTAGCTGCTCCTCCTAAGATTTGTTCTCCAGCCTCTTCACTAGCTTCAACAACTACCTTCTTGCCTCCCACTGACCTGATGTGACAGAGCCATCTCAGCAGGGCTGGGATAGTCCAGCTCTGAGGCTCATCTCAGCCCATGACCCCTTCTTGGTATTAACCATGGTCCCTTTTCTAAACCAACAATCTGGGGCTTAGGTTTTATGAATAACAATAAAGGGCTAAGCCACCAAACGAAACTACAGGATGCATGCTCAGAAATTAATACCCTAGAGCAGCCTGTGAAAGTCCTACTTAAAAGATATGCAAGTTCAAAGTACTGCTGAATTTTACCTTTATATGGTCGATTAAAAAAATCAACTCAAGATTCTGATTAAAAAGCCTTTTTTTTAAAGAAAAAAAAAAGCTTAACCACAAATGAAGTGACTAAAATGCATTACAACAAAATGCATTGAGCTACCTGTTATATTCCTTCCCTTCCATTTGTACAATAGTTGAAAGTATACTGACAGCTCAATACTAAATGCGTTCTGGTATCGAGGCACTGGCTGGCGTCCTTTCAGGCAAGGTTTTCAGTACTGTATGTGCTTCAAAAAGATGCAATCCAGATCCAGTAATACAAAGAATAGTCCAGGTGAATAAATAGTTATTTCTTAAAACAGTTAAGACTGAAGTGACAAACCAGTCTCTCTCCTCAATTTATAGACATTTGCAGCCTTGTTTAGTACACAGTACAGTTTCACCACAGCTAGATTTACTGTGTTTTGATTACATTTTTGATACTAATTAGGAAGAATTAAGATGTATTGCTCCAAACTGTGATGACATTTCCTATGTTTAATTATGCTATAAATACCCATGAAATCAGTTCTTAAAAAAATAATGCTTGAATACTACTTAAACTAGGTTTAATCAGCTTATTAAGAACAAACCAATACCTACAAATGTAGTACTATAATGAATCAAATACACACTTAATTAGCAAATATCACATGAAAAATAACATAGTTTCTATCCAGCTGTTCTGTATGTTTTCACAAAGGGTGACAAGACCAATAGTAATACAGAGCAAATACAATACAAAGAAGACAGCATTCTCTAAATGTCATTTTAAGCTGACAACAAGAACCTCTTTGTTACATCAGGAGTAACCATGGAATCAAAAAATTATGACAACTCTATTTTCAAATTTAAAATTAAAAATATCTATAGCATAAAAATTATTTTGAATCACTCCATTGTGAAGAAGCTTGCATTTTATTCCAACTTGGATAACAACATGCAAATACACTTCATGAGAAATTGCTCAACTATTATTCAAACATCGTTGTTCTCTTATTTGCCAATGGTAGTCTCATAAAGACCTGTGCTCACATTTTCAATTTGTTTAAAAATAAAATCTTTCCCAGTTAAAAAAATGTTCTGGATCTCTATAAGTGGATTATAATTATAAAAGAGAAGAATTAAGTCTAAGCAAATAAGGACAAAATCTTAACTTGACTGCAGGCAAGGACGAGCATCAAAGTATCTTTTACTGCTGCTGAACCACCAGTATTTTTATGGAAATTCTAAACACAATTAGTTTTATTGGAGTACACTCCCACGGAAGTACATACTCAATGACGTTAAAGAATTAAAAACAAACCCAAGCAAATGTAACAACAAACAGCAAGTCAAAAACAGATAAAAACTCTTTATGTAAGAATGAATGTACATAGATGGCAACTGAGTCTTTTTCTTCCTTGGCTATATTTAAGCAGAGCACTGAAAATGAGATTCTGAAACACGTTGTGTATTTTTTCAGTCCAGGTTTAAGAAAGAAAAAGAAAAGATACTTTACGGAAAGGACACATTGAAAAATTTCCAATAAAGGACTCAAAATTAAAATGCATCAGCAACCTAAGGCTGTCTGCATCTACTCAGGTAACCTGTACTAGACACGTCACAGCTAATCACTACTGAAAACAGGTAAGCTATCTACAACTACCTGCCACAAAGAACCCTAGCTTACCATGTCATTTATTTGTGTTCAGAGCAACACAGAATCAAAAATTAAAACATACCACAAGGATATTAACCATATTCTTTTAAGATACCCACCTTATACATCCTGGTGCTGTTGCAGCAAATAAATTTCAGCTATCTTAATTCCTATTTCAATGAAAACCAAAAACAGAAAGTCTCAACATTTCAGGAAACATATTTAGCAAAGGATAGAAAATAATTTAAATAAAAAAGTGAAGCACTTTAGAAAGTGCTAAATAAACAAGAACTCTACTAGAACCTATTTATCTTGAATACAATGGTATCTCCACAGAGGTTTACTATACATTATCAGTACTTAAGATTAGAAATTGCAGTAATAAGTATTTGAATAAATATTGATAAAATAATTGATGAAGTTCACACATTCCTAGTTTGACCACATATTTTTAAAACTCTAAGTCTCTACAACTGTAACGGCAGTAATATTTTCAGCCAGTTTCAGACAAAAGTAGTACCTTTTGACTATTTCACTTTGACCTAACACATTCTACTTCACTAGGTGCAAATAAACACAGGAAACCATCACCACTTCCACACAGACATTTAAAATATTAAGCCATTTCCATAAACAATATATTACCTCTGCACATAAAAATCCTTGAAAGACCTCAAGTCACAGATGAAGCATGGTCCTTCCATCTAACGAAGCATAACCATAGAACCTGTACATCAAAAACACGTACGTATGGCAATTACTACCTATCTCTAAAGCTGCATGTGAGAAAGCAAGAAATACCTAATCATATGCTGTCACCATCTTTGCTAGTTGATATTCTCATGAAGAAGATGTAGAGCATATGCACAAACAAAATATGTGACACATGAAACCAGTATTTCCTTCATGAATGCTTTGAAAAAAATTTAATTACAGAATATTAGTTACCCCACAGTCTTACTATTTTAATAGCTCACCTGAAAGTTAAAACCATCTGAACCATACCATAACGCTAGCTTTCTTCTGATCCTCCAGTTATCACTAGCCATTAATACTTTTTCAATTAAAGACTAAGAACATCTGAACGTGAGGGAGAACTTTTGTACTGTCAGGGTGACAGACCACTGGAATACACTGCCTAGGGGGAGTTGTGGAATCTCCTTCTCTGGAGACATTCAAAACCCACCTGGATGCATTCCTGTGTCACCTGCTGTAGGTGAACCCACTTTATCAGGAGTTGAGACTAGATGATCTCCGGAGGTCTTTCCCAACCCTGATGATTTTGTGATTCTGTAACACACTACCACATCATCACAGAAAAAAAATAATCTTCCTTTCTGTTTTTTGACAAAACTTTAAGTTTGGAAAAAACATAATTCCTCTAGTGCCTGAAGCAGAAAAAATATGCACTCACCCCTGAAACACGTATTTTGATTTGCATAGAAATAACTTCAAAAAATTAACTAGTGCTAGAAGTAACTAGCTACAATAAGGTTATTTTTTAAAAAAGGCAAAGAAAAAAACAGCTCAGTATTTGCACTGCTGAATAGCCTTCTGAAAAAAAAACCAAAACAAAACCCAAAGTACTGCACACAGAAAGTACTGTGATCAAAGGGAACTGTGCATTTACCTTGTTAGCCTCCTCTTTTCTTTTTATTATAGAATTATAATACGACAGACCACTTTTAATGGCATATTACAGGTTCTACTAAATCGGTTCAAGCAAATTCAGAACTACAATTTCTAAACTAAGCCTTCCAACATACGCAGTGTTTAATGGCTCGACTGTTGACTGAGATGTCAATACACATTAGAAAGCTTCAAGACACAGCAAACGTGGAGAAAAAAAAGGAACTGAGCACATGGCAGTACGAATTGAAGAGCAGAAGGCTGCCACTTAAAGGCAGGAGGTATCGCATCTACTTAAAACTCCGATATGTAAGTAGGGAAGTTTTTTGGATAAAGCCGATTTTGGATCACGTGAATCGCAACGAGGCCATCCCTCCCCTTGCTTCACTGCCGCAGGCCTTCCAAAACTCTTTTAAGCTGTTTTCAAACACTTTCTCTCCTTGTTTTGCTCCATAAGATCACTCAGAACCTGGGACAAGCTCTTTACTTCATTATTACCGCTACTAACTTCTAACGGGTTCCTATGCCTTCAAACCCTCAGCATCCGCCGCACACAGAACCAACCAGGTTGGGAAGGACCTTTAGGGGCACCCAACACACCCCCACGCCCCAAAACACACGAAACCCCTTCGGTTGGAGGGTCCCTCCCAATCCCTGAGTAGCCTGCGGGAAGCGACCACGCTGCCAGGGCGGCTCCGCAGCTCGACCACTCCCCGGGCCGCCCCACTCCCATTCTTGCCCCGACCCCGCTCCCGTTCCTCCTGCCCCACCGCCCCCCCCCAGCCCAGCCCCCCGGCGCAGGGGGGCGGAGGAAGCGGGTGCAGCCGCCCGTTCCCCCCCCGCCGGGCCGTGGCCCCCACCGCCGCGGGGGGAAGGGAACTCACGCGCGCGCCCCTCGGCGTGCTGCGTCACGGCGGCTCTGCGTCACGGGCACGCGGCGTCTGACGTCACAGCCCGCGCAGGCGCGGAATCGTGGCCGACGGAGAGCGGCGGAGCAGGCGCGCCTGGAGTCGTGCCGGGGAGGCCTTCCTTTCCTTTAGCTTTTCCCTTCTTTTACGTTTTCCTTTTCTCTTTCTCTTTTCCTTTCCTTTTCCTCTTCGCCTCTTTTCCTTTCCTTTTCCTTTCCTTTTCCTCTTCGCCTCTTTTCCTCTTT
>WAAB01001165.1:0-73828 GCA_013389865.1 Piaya cayana | reverse complement strand
CCCCTCTTTCCCCCCCTCCTTCCTCCCTCTCTTCCTTCCTCCCTCCCTTACTTTCTCCCTTCCGTCTTCTCTTCCTTCCTTCCTCCTTTTTCCCCCCCTTCCTTCCCTCCTTCCTTTCCTTGGTGGGTGGGCAACCAGGCACCCAGCCAGCCCCAAAGCAGGTTGTCACCATCCTGCAGGTTAGGGGCAGTGGGATGGGGGATGTCAGGAAAGCATACTGGAAAAATGAGTTTCAGGAAGGGACAGGTGTTGTTCTGGCAAATGGGCATGATGGACCAGCAAGCACCAGGTCAGAGGGAAGCACAGTGGGTCACTGAGGTGGCCAACAACATCCTGGCTTGTGTCAGAGATGGTTTGGACAGCAGGAATAGGGAAGTGATTGGGCCCCTGTACTTGGTGCTAATGAGGCTGCACCTCAAATGCCGTGTTCGTGTTTTGGCCCCTCACATGACATTGAGAAGGGCAGCAAAGCTGGTGAAAGGTCTGGAGCACAAGTGATGTAAGGAGCAGCTGGGGGAACTGGGGCTGCTTAGTCTAGAAAAAGGAAGCTGAGATGGGAGACCTGATCACTTTCTCAACTGCCTGAAAGAGGTTGTAGTGAGGCGGTTGCTATTTTCTTCTTCCAAGTAACAAGTAATAGGACAAGAAGAAACGGCCTCAAGTTGCTCCAGGGGAGGTTTAAATTGAACATTAGGAAAAATTTCTTCACCAGAAGAGTTGTCAGGCACTGGAAAAGGCTGCCACGTGTCAGTGTTTAGGGACACAGTTAAGTGTCAGGCTTGGCAGTGTAGGTTAACAGTTGGACTGGATACTTTAAAGGTTTTTTCCAACCTATATGTTTCTATGATGCCACAAAAGAGGTAAAAATGAAAATGTGATAAAAATAGGATAATACGGGATTTAAGGGGAGGCTGAAGGGAGAAGTGATTTGGGAGGGAGAGAGTTGAGAAGGTGTAGAAGAAAGAAAGTGTAAAATATGTAGGTGAGGAAAGAAAAGGGAATCAATGTTTGGGGGGGAAAACAGTAACCTTTTTTGTTTTTCCTTCTAACCATCTGTTCTCCAACTAAGGTCATCCTTGTGGGGAAGGAATAGGCTTCCTGTTGTGGGACTTCAAAGGTTAATGCACATTGGAGACATCATCTTTTCCAGTATCATTCTGTGATATTGGACTGTCTCCATCTTCACAACCTCTCTTGCATGTGCTCTGCCAGTACCCCCCCATCTTCTGTAAGCTCACACTCAGCACAGCTGTTCGGTTATGCCATAGCGCTTTGCTGGAAAAAGGGGGTGACAGGGAACCCCCAGCTGCTGCTGGAATGAAGAATCTGTGAAGTAGCTTTGGCACGGCTCCTAGGAAGTAGAAGCAAGGGAAAGGGTGACGAAGGGGTTTGGCTAAGTGTTTAATTCTGGTGTCTTTTGCTGTCATGTGCTTAGAATCATAATGCTGCTGTGGTATTAAGTCCAAAAGTACTAAAAATGGCAAAAAAAATCAATGTGAGAGAAGACACAAGGAATATGGAATTCCAAATATCCGTTTTTCTTTACATATACCTAGGGCTGAAATTTGAACAGTGTAGGTTTACATGGCATACTAGTAATTAGAAATATTTTTTAAATTCATGTACAGTTTTCTGAAAATCTGTTTCTGCAGCTCATAGCAAATTCTCAGCTAAGGAGGAAGCAGATATCCTGAGTCTTTGTCCCTGATAAATGATGTTCCAGTGTAGCCAAACAATAAAAAATTTAGGTTCTTTTAAAACTCACATTTCATGAAAATATATAAGAATTAGAATTAGTTATTTTGAACATAAACATGATTTTATGAGTACAGTTACTTTATCTTGGCAAATTAAATGTGGTAAACAGGCAGAGTCATTTTAGAATCAGTGTACATTTGTGATACAATACTGTCCTTCAGTTGTGTGTGCCTCTTGAAGGATCTGTGTCAGAAATAACTGTTCCTTTGCTCAGAATATTTCATTTAAAAGTCATTTACAATTTCCATAGGAACTGAAGTTTAAAATTAAACATACTTATTGTTCACCTTTTTGTGCCTATGAAAGCTGTGGTGTTTTGCGGTGACAAAACCTATAAAATACAATTAGCTTGAAGGTGAATCCTCCAAACAGTCTTAAATAATTATAATTCCTTTTGAAGTCATGCAAATCTTAGTTGTTGGTTAAGGAAAACCATTGCTGTATTCAGTATGTGTACTGCCTTTTTGAACCATAAATGAGGCATAATTAGCATAAAATGGTTCTTGATATATTACATGCCACTTGGAGAGACACAAAATATTCATTCTGATTTGCAAATGTGTTTGTACCTTTACCAGCTATTAGTTTCATTTAAACATATATAAAATACTTATTGTGATGGATTTATCTGTTGCTGGTGAAAAAGAAGAGGGATCTGATGACGATATAATTTTACAGTTTTCAGTTTTCATAGGAAAGATTAGTTATTTATAATAGAGAGTATATTAATTTTCCTGAAACCTCACTTCATGATAAACTATAGAAACTTTGAAGATTAATGTCAATCTGGAATATCAAGTTAAAAACAATACTAGGAAAAATAATTCATTGTGACTTGTTGAAGATAGTGTCTTGTGAGGAGTAGCGCCTCAGTATCCTTGGTTATAATGTTCTGAAGTAGTGTTTCTTGAATTATTTTATGGAGCGGTGTATCAGTGACCTGAATTCTGTTTTACAGTCTTTTGTGAATGAGTTTTTGAAATTGAAAGTAAATAGAACGTGGTAACCAATGAACAATTAATACAATGGAAAAAATGAAAGCTGTGATACGAGATGAAGGTATTACATTCTCATTTTACAACCTACAATAGACAGAGATACTGTTTTAAAGATTGCATTTATAATAGTTTAGAATAAATATTATGTATAGAACATTTCTCCTTTATCATCTACAAATTATAAGAGTGGTAGTGGACTATCACATAGAATAAACTGAGGAGTATACCTGCACGATTAGGAATTTTATGTTGTACAGTATTAATACGCAGTACTTAGAATCAGTAATAGTAGTTTAGGGTAATAAACTGGATAAAACCAATTCACATCATTAAAGCCCACATTATTTTTTTTCATATTTAGCAATTTAGTATAGTTTTAGAATTGAATCAATCACTGCATTTGCCATATATCAATGCAAGTGGAATTACCAGTCTGTTGTGATAAAGGGGTGAACCACTGTCTCTGCAGTGCTTTGCACTAAAGTCTTTCTGCTGAGAGCAGCTTGAACCAACAATGACAATACTTCCCTCCCCCACATAATTTGTGAAGTTTTAGTGCATTAATTGTTAGTCTGCTGTTCTCTCTTGTACTCTATATACACGGACTAATTTTACATCACATTTGGAGAAAATCCACCCACATGGAGCAGGGTATTGCATAGTACCAGTTTGGTTTAGACACTGGTAGAGAATGACTAAGGTTAGTTTGGGTATAGATAGTTAAATCTGGAGTGCTGTGGCAACCTTTGAGATTACTGTGTTTTTTTAAAAGATGGGTAAGGTATTCACTGCATTAAAGCACAGACTTAAAGAGTTTGGGGAAACTGGACAACACCAAACACAACTTTGTAAAACCTCTAAGTACCAGACTTCTACCTCCCACTGATTAGATCTCCTGCTGGCTATTTGTACCTGTTAAGTATATAAGACGGTTAGGCTCTAATGTCTGCACCTCAGTTCCCCCAGCTTTGAAACAGCAGTGATCATTCTGAATTAAATATTGTGAACACATTAATAAATATGAGGAAAACTCTTTGAAGTTGAAAAATATAATGAGGTTTAAGCATATTCCTTTTTGTCATTATTAACCTGTCAAACCTCTAAATGCTGAAACACTGCTTTTGCAGAAAAAAAAAAAAAAAGGCAGAAATGCCAGTTAAGATAATAAAGTCAAGATCCAGATCAACTAAGTGGAACAAGCCAGTAGAATAAATAGGGGGGAAAAATTCAAAGAGGAGAGCAGATCTAAAAAGATGTAGATCAGAAAAAGTATAAGAGTATCTGAAATAAATGCTGCCAACAAGTGGAAGGGCAGCCAGTATGTTATTAAGAAGCACCTCTGCATGAAGTTCAGAGTCCGTGGGGCTTAATGTGTCAGAGAAGTCCAGGTAGCAATTTTTCTCCTAAAGTCTCAAATAGATTAGTGGTGCCTTGAAAGTTGTTCTTTCATCTCCTCTGGCTATAAGAGGCGTGTACGGCAACTACCTCACATCCACGAATCCTAGCTCTTTAGAGTTCAGGTAATTCCAGTGTTAGAGGATGGCTGTGTGGATGTTTTCAGGTAGCAATTTTAATCTAATCCTAAAAACCAACTGTACAACAAGACTGAGACTGGGCAGAGGTCTGTAAGTGAGATGGATAACAGATTTCCGTCTGCTGAAGTGGGAGAAAATAGACTTGCAAGAGTAGGTAGAAGGAGGAAGGATCAAATTTAGAGACAAGCAGAATACTGTTGTATGCAAGAGTATATCCCAACCCAAATCCTGGAATGGATCCAAGATGCTTAGTTTTCATATTTACCATTACAATCACATATTTGCAGACTAAAAGTTTGAAACCATATAACCTCATTTGCACAGGGGATGAGAGTCCGTCACAGCGGATGGTTAGCCCAGTAGCCAAAAAAGAGGTCTGTATGGTGGATCACCTACCTAGCCATAAAGAGAAAGCAAATACACAGTAACTGCTCACTTACAGCAGTTTTGCTCTTTTTTTTTTTTTTAAAGTGAATACTCATAACTAAGAACTGTATCATCATGCATAAGTGCGTGAAAGCCAAAATAATGCTGGTTGGCATTTCCTGACTTCTAGTGACATGATTTCTCCACCTCCTAATATTCTTTCAACATAGCTTTTGTGTTGTGATATGTGGAAGGCTAGAGTTTATATCCATTAATATTGCTTCATGGAAGAGAGTAGGAATGTAATTTTTAGTATTTATTATCCTTCTTTTGAGATGACACTTTCAAAAGCTTCTAAGAAATCATAAAGTAAGAAAAATCTCTCTTTGAAGTGATGTTGTACCGGCCTAGGATGCCTGATTTTTCAAAGACGGCAATAGATTTCAGCAACTTGAAAGGCTTGACTGGTGATGCCAAATAAAATTATTTTAATAAAACAACAACCTGCTTGTTGTAAAGTTTTCAATTTGTGCCCAGCAAGGTGATCTCTGTCCTTCAAGGTAATAAAGTACTATGACAAGCCAAGAACGTGCAGTTCTTGTCTGTCTTTTTGTTGTTCTTCATGAGAAGTCAAGGAAACCTGCATGACTGAGAGGAAACCTGCAGGCTTACAAGCAGGAAGAAGTAAACTAACTTCTCCCACCATCGCAAAACATTTTTTACTACTGACTCTACAAAGAACTCTGACAATGGGAAGCAGAGAGAAAGCAGTACATTTTGGAAATTGAAAGATAAGAGATATAAGTACATAAATAAAAATATTGTAAAAATGGGATGATAGTAAAAATGAAATTAAGTATATGGGAAAATAAGCATTTGTGAGCAGAATAAGGAAGAGGAAAGGGAAACTGAAAAAAATGCAAGATTAAAAGGGAAAGATAGGAACAAATTCAGGAGTGAAGAGGCTGCTTTGTATTTATTTGGAATGAAATTTATATAAAGGTTGTACAACTTGGAAATAACAAAAGGTTTATAAAAATAGCTGTTCCTAAAAAGCAGCTAAGGAAACATTTGAAAAACATGCAGCTGTAAGTCCATCAGTCAACCCAGCCACTATGCATCCGAAGGGATAAAAGGTATTTGCTGCAAAGCTTTCTGTGGCATTGTCAATGAAGCCTGAAAAGAGCAACAAAGGCAAGGAGACTGAAATAATTCAAATATGGGCTCTTTTCAAAAGGAAGCATAGAATGCCCTGTGTAACTACAATCAAGGAAATAATACTTTACCACTATATATCTTATTCTAGATGCTGCATAGCAGTAGAGGATGCTGTGCTTTGGAAACTGAAGGATTGATTATTTTTGCTTATAATTTTGAGTTAGTTGATGAAGCTGTTATGTGCTTCGTAAAAAAATAAACCTTTCAGTGAAGTTTACAGCTAAGAGAGACCTTTCAAGGCAGTGACTAGAGCAGGAATCCTGCACACGTAGTCCTTTTAACCCTGATCATCCATGTCAAGGATACACTGTTAGCTTTGTACGTGGTTTATTACATGTTCCTATAAAAATCTTCATTTGTGTGTCTTTTTGCAATACATCTGTGCTGTGATACAAGGATCCGTATCTGTGTTTCAGTTTCATAATGAAGAAAATTTACTCATTGAGTCTTCACTTCCTAGGGATGGTTGTCTCAAGATACCATTTGCACAGGACTTACTGGACTGTGAAGGCGGCACACATGCAGCACTGTCTAGCAGAGCTGTGGAGCGGAGGGTGAGAGAATTGCTCTTGAATCACAAAATCAACTAATTGTTTTAATGAAAATTACAGTCTCTTATGTTGTTTCAGGACTTGTTTTACATTCTGTAGGTCTCTGCAAAATGTATGGGAATAGGTTGTGTGGGAGACTGGGCTGTGAAGAACTTCCTTTGTTTTAACCTCAAGAAATTTAAAATAGTTCTTCAATGCCACCTAAAGCAGATGTTACCTCATATTTCCTTTCCTTCATTTAAAAGAAATAGTTCATATACTTTCTCTGCACCATACCCAGTAAGCAAGAAAATTATATTATTTTCCAGTTAGGCAGTGAGATAAGGAAGCCTCAATGTTATTGCAAGGTTTCTTGGAGGACCTCAGCCAATCTGCTCTGCCCAAACTGTTAAATGAGATGGAGGTTCCCCTTAGAGACAAATCCAATAGGTAAAGGATCTCGGTATAGAAAAGCTGAGTGTCATCAAGCTATTGGCAGACTTCTCTGGAAAGTTTTCGGGTTTTTTCCTTGTCTGCTCTATATAATAGATATTTAAAGTCATGTTTGTTGTTTTTTTTTCTTTTACCATTACTGGCAATTTGCAACTTCTACATCCCTTGTCTTCCCAGTACTTCACTACGCAAGGGAGCTATAAATACATCTAAATTTATTTGGTCAGCTTCTGTGTTTATACAGTTCCCACTGAAGTGAGGTCACTGAACTAGAGAACTGATTCTCCAACTGGTTCTCAAACCCCTGTAGCATTACGCTGTCATTCTTGGCACATGAAGTGTGACCTCTTGTTCCACAGTGGTAAGGCATATTACCAAGAGGTTTTATCATAGTCACTTATTCCACATTTAATTAGTAATGTTTTTTTCACAGCAGTGCATTTACATGGCAGTTTTTATGTTTCCATTAATAACTCTGTTGCCTACAAATAGAAGTGGGAAAGCAAAGGTACTCATAAATGCTTGCATTTCTTGAAAAAATTAACATGGAATTAAACCCCCAAAATTACATTCAGTTTTATGTACTCTTATCCTCCAACAGAACTAAAAAATCATGGGAACCAGCCTTGGTCACCATGAAGTATAATATGCTAAAACCTCATCGTATCAATGCATCACCAGCTAAGTTTAGAGTAAACTACTGGGTGCGATCAGTTGACCCATGGCATTGGCAAAGATCTCACTTGAAGTCTCATGGGGAAATAATTTCTGGCTCATAATTTGAGACAAGGTCAAAGGAATTGAGCTCAGCAAGTCCTACAGTTAAAACCCTGAAATCCTGTTTTGATTTGAATAGTGAGCTTCTCTGTTGTTAGCAGGCTTGTGTGTAAGAGTTAGCGAGGCACAGATCCCCTGCTATTTTGCCCTTAATGTGGAAAAATCAATCACCCTTTTTAAATGTTAGACTTCAGATAAAACACGCAGTGCCTTGGTGGTTGTGAAAAGGCTTTCTTTTTCCAAGGCTTTGATAAGAAGAGGCAGTAAAACAGAATTTTAACCTTTTTGTGAGTACATTTGAAGTGACTGAGGACTTGATTTTCATTTCCATCAAGGCTTCTGTATTAAGCTTGAAGAACCTTAAATGTGCATAAGCTCTAATTAGACCCAAGTCCCCTGTCTCTTCTACCTTAATGTATTTAACAACCCTGAATCTTTAATGTCTATAGGTGCAGCTCCAGGAGAGAACCTCTGATGTCCAGAGATTCAGCTGTACGGAATAGTGGCAGCCTGTCAACAGCCCAGAAATATGGTTAAACAAAAGACTGTCCTTGGAAACCCCCAGAAAATCAGTATGTTTAGATGCATTCCAAATTTATTTATTCTTATTATGTTAATTATTATTTATTCTTTATACTTGCTCTTTTCAGGATTAATATTGTACATATATATATATATGAAAATAACTAGTGTAGTTTTTAATCAATGGTGAAGAAGCCTAATAATTTTCGTAGTTAATTATCCAAATATTTTACATTGTTGACACATTTACTGTTATTTTATTTTTCATCTGTATTATTTGTACTAGGTATATTAAAATGTGAACAAGGTCCACCAAGAAAAACTTGAGCTGTAGTTTAAGTGAGCAAAGCCACTTGACATATTTCACTTACTAATACAGCAAGTGCCTAGTTTCAGAAGGTGTGTGTAAATAGTCTGATGCTTATATAGTTCATTGTGATCCTCAAATACAAAAGTTATACAAACACAAACCTCAGTTTTAGTTTTGAAATCATAAACAGTATGTTCTTAAAAGGACAGCATGATGCAATAAAAGAAGTTGTTCCAATAACCTTAAGATTCCTGCAGCTTGATTTCCTATACATTTCTCCACCTCGGTCTCATTCAGGAATATCCTGATGATCCAGTTTTGCAGGAGGCACCAGTTCTGTGGAGAGCACGCTATGAGCTTGCTGGCTTATCAGTCACTGACATCTAAAACAAGTGATAATTTCTGTCCAATAATACCGCACATCAACGTTATTTTAGCTCACTGTTCTTCCCTACCTGCTTATTTCTGCAAAACTGGTAAGAATGTAATTTTCTTTGAGGCTTTACCTCTTTCAGATGTACACAAAGTTTCTCAGTGGATTCCTATGTTGCTACCAGGGCACAGAGAGACAGAAAAAGAACCCCAAATTGATCAAAAGCAGTGTTTGCAGACATCTTATTTCCTTAGGCAGACAGGTTAAGAAAAGAAGCTTGGGAGGCCTGTGACAATCCAGCTCTTTGCAGTGAGAGGAAGGAACAGACCAGTAATACTGAGCTGTGATTCTTCAGTGCATATCCTGTGCCAAGACATCTGTGTCCTGAACAGAAAGAAGTCAAACCATTTTGGTAATGTCTCCTGGGTTGAGGGCAAAATACGCCACAAGAAGGATGTGGGATATCCGAGGGAATTCCTACCAATTATAGTCCACGTAGTAATGAGAACACAGATGAAGAGAGGTTTAATGTACTCACTGATTTGCTTAGCAGATGTAAGATCAGAAAGAAGATGCCTGATCTCAGGAGTCTCGTGATATCTCTGCTACAGAGGGCAGCAAAGGAGTAAGACAGGTACTTCTCATTACATGACAGAAGTGCCCAAGGTGCAAGAGGATCCATTCAGTTTGAAGCTATTTGGATTGTTTTCATGCTGAGAGCTTGTTGCTGTGAAGTCTCCCACGGCTGCTCCCCCCACGCTGGTTTCCAGAGCAGCAGGAACTGTCAGGACAGAAGTATGGAGGGCACTTTTGTTTAGCACAATCTAGCTAGAATTTCTAGCATATGGAGTGAAGCCAAAGAAGGATATTAGCCTAATAATGAAAAAAGTGTATTAAATAATATATAGAGAGTACATATGCTATTGTATTTTAGTAAAAATATGTCCGTGTGTACAATTTAGGTTAAAAGAAAGGTAGCCCCAGGACCACAAATTATGAAAAGTAGGAGAGTGTTCCAAAGAAGTACTAAAATATGCTTTTCTTTTAATACTCTTACCTACATATCTGCTAGGAGATAGGACACTGGAACAGAGGGAACTTTGGTCAGAAAAGCATTTTATTAGTCCGTTTGTTCCTACCTTAGTTACTGAGATTCAAAGTTGAGTGTTTCATGCTATAGGCAGAGAAATAACTCAGTGAATCTGTTTCATAACAATGATAACATACCCTGCTGTTTATTTTCCTTAAAAAATGCAACAACTATCTTTTAACTCATGACCATGCATATTATATAATTTAAGTTACATGAAATTGCGAATCAAGAGCATTATACTTTGACATTCAATATAATGGATGTTAAGTTGCACATCTGAAAGACTGAGTATGAAGGAGTCAAAGTTTGATTTATACCTGGAAGGAACAAGGGAAAAGTATTAGTTTTGCGATCACCAGTTTTTTTCCATATGTTTAAAGGTTATTTAAAGCATCACTAATTAATTTATATTGACACTCACTACAAGATTTTCCAGCCTTTAAGACATATGTGTAGTATAATAGTACATGCATCTGATAGAAAAACCCAAAGGTTCTAATGTATGTCAATGTCTATTTAATATTTTTATGAATGATAGGCTTTAGACTTGAAAATGTAGTCAGGATTATGCTGAAATAAAAGAAACTCCAAGGAACGGGAGATAAAAGCTGAAGTTTAGTACCTGTCACTAATGATTCTAGATCTGATGTTTTCATGCATAGCGTACTAAGCCAACTGAAGGTGTGTAATGAAAAATGTCACTGAATTGAGAATGTTAATTTTTCAGGAGATGATGTTGAGTTGGGAGTTGTCTTTTTTAATATATTTAGCTAGGAACACATACCAAAGCATGTTCTATGTTATGTATAAATAACTATGTCTTTCCCTCATGCAGAGAAATCATGTCTCTGAATTTGCACTGATAAAATTCTAACTGCCAAAATATACACAATACAAAACCAGAATACGGGAGCAGACCTGTTTTGATTTTCTTTCTATAGATGAGAGAATGAAACAAAGTTTTTGTAGTGCTGCTCTTAATTGGAACAGGCTGAAGAAGAAAGTATATGAAATTAGAAATCTTTTTAATAAAAAATAAGCAGGAAAGATGCAGAGAGTGGGTATGCCATGGAGGGCATTGGTAGGAAATTCATGGAAATGTCTACTTGGGTTTGTTCCATTGGTTTAATTTATTCATTCATCGAAAGGACAGTGAGTAAAGTGCATGAAATAGAAGCACACCCTTATGCCCTTTCTTCCCCCCAGTGAAGATGCTTTTCTTGTTAATCATAGAATCTCCACAACTCTCCCTCTCTATGAATAAATCCTTCAGTATTCTGTGAAGCTATTCCATAGTGTTTTATGCAATGGTAAATTCTAGGATGCCTATGAGAACTTCCAAGACTTTGGAGACTGGACTTAAAACTAGCAAGTCCCATGATTCTTCTGCTGGCATTAAATGATTTTACCAGTGCCACTTTTCCCCTACTGACAGGCAGCATAGGGGTTGCTGCCGAGTTCCACAAGCGTGTCTATCAGAGTGTACATGCATTGGCAGGCACATAGGCAGACAGATTTGGCAGTGTAGCTTCATAGAGCTTCTGAGGATATGTGAATATGCTTAATGGAGAAGGAGCAGGAAGACGAAGTCTACAGAGCTTTTTTTTTTTAATCACTGCGCATGATATGAAATATGCTGGTGGACTCATCCAGCTAGCAGGGCTCCTGGGATAGATGGTGAAGCCAGGCTCAGATGACTTGGCATCCTAACAGACTGTCAGAAAGACAAAGGACACTTCCACATCTGTGTCCTAGAAGTCACCTAGGAGGTACAGGACTAGAGCAGCGGTGTTGAAAGTTGTCCACGATACAGGAGAAACGGATTGTTCTCGTTATTTGGGAAGCTAGCTATGCCCACTTATTGCCTGCTAGTAGTTAACCAGGTTGGGTCTGGCAGGTCGGCTTCTGGGCTTGCTGCCATGGAGGATTGAGATGTTTCTTAGGGCAGTACTGCTCCACCAGGTGTATACACAGGAGGAACTGGCATCTCTTCAGAAAGCAGAGGGGAGATATTTGTGTCCACTGTTTTTTTGAGATCACCTTTTCTGCTTCATTTACTCTGACAGTGCTTTCTAGATGTTCATGTTCAGTGACTCCTAGATGGACTAAATGTACCACTTCTGAAGGGCAGGACTGAGCCCAAGACCGCTGCAGCAGTCCACGTACATGCATGGCAGGGCATTAATGATTACCACCTGGCACCTGTGGCTAGATTTGGCTCAGACAGCAGTAGAGGTTAAAAAAAGTAATAATTTCCCATCTAACTGTCACTGATGGCACTTACAAACATTAAAATTCTGTCAAACATTGCAAGAGCTAAAAAGAAATAAAATATCAACTTGGTGATATTCAGATGAGCAAAGTAACGTAAGAAAAGGCAGAAACTTCCTTGATTAGGCTTTCGGAAAAGAAACATGAGGTTGGCACATAACTATACAGGCTGGCAGAGGCAGTGGCAACAGAAGCCATTTCCTAGTAGACTGGACACCTTAGAGAAATTCACTGTAGTCCTCCCTTTTCCACAGGTCTACCCTTACTTTTACATCCTTATTCAGCTGTAAAAAAAGCCTTTAGTTTCACTTCTTCCACCTAATTTGATGAAAAAAAAACCCCAACCCTATCCCGCAGATGTAAAACAAGATTAACTCAGTTGACTTTAGTGGCACTGACAGGGACATACTTTACTGAAATTCAGCAACGATTAGATCTCTTGGCTTAAGTCAAATGTATAAATAACAAAGGCTTTTCCAATATTTTCTCTGTAAGGTGATTTCATTTGGCTGTCCTTGGAGTCATTCTTTACCTTGAGTTCAAAAAGACCTGAATTTTACCCAGAGGTGTTCCATCAGCATAAATCTGGCTTAAATAATATCAGAATACCCTTTACCAGCTTCCAGTGAATCATCCAAGCATCCCTTGAAGTGCAAGTTTGAGGCTTTCAGTACAGCTGTCCAGTATTCTGCTGAGGTTGGAGTGGAACACATTTCACCAGTGATGGGAAAACAAGACAAGAGAAAAATATTTACAATTCAAAACCAAGAAAATGGAAAAGCGTTGCTTGGATAAAACTCTGCACACATCCTTGCATAAATATCCTTTGTCTGTGGGTCAGGACTAACTTGTGCTGTACTCTTTGATGTGGGATTTTATCTTCATACCACTGCAGACAGACCTTTTCAAAGCAAAACCTGTACTATTTACTGCACACCACAGCCAGTTTTAGAATTAATTGCCACAAAAAAAGTAATTATAAAAGGACTTTCATGTGAAACCTACAAACTTCTAGGTCTTCTTTCTGAATATTATGTATTTCTACCAAAAATAAGCTATGCTTCATTTTTCTCAATAAGTAGTATCAAATGCTTACATAATTCTTTTCCTCAGTAGACATGAATACTCCATCCTTTTCTTGTATGTTATGGGAGGGAATGAGAAGTTGCTTTGATTCTGCACTACCTTGTCTTTATGTGTTATACTTATAATGCAAAATAAATGTAGGCTACCACCAGGTACTTGAGCATCTTTCTATGCACAGTTTGCAACTCGTTTGCCCAGACAGCTACATACAAAGCAGTGCATTGGAGAATCAGGGCCCCACACTCAACCAAAGACACATGTAGACTGAGGGCCATGCCTCTGTTTGATTTACGTCAACATTGTTCTATCTGTCGTTGAAGGGTTAGCCTTTGAGTTTGAGTGTTTTCAGCGTCTGCCTGTCTGGGATGCCCAGAACTATGGTTTATTCTAATGAGTGTTTTATGTTGAAGTCTGGGCATATTGCTGAGTGGAATAAAGTCATCTAATTTTGTTCTTTACCACTGCTGTGTGACAAAACAAACTAGTGACAAAACACAGAGGACTGGAACTGAGTCAGATATCCCTGCCTTTAGCTAATTAGTGCTGTAGTATAGATAGGCCTTCCAAAGAATAGAAGAGACTCCAGCATCTTGTCTTCTTTCATCTCATTTTTTGCAGCTGGCTTCACCACTTTTTTTTGAGATAAATACAAGCAAATATATGTGCATATTACCCACATTGTTATTTTATATAACTCAAGATTTACCTGCTATTTATATACTGTATATAAGCTCAAGGAGAATTTTGTAGCAGAAAATTTAAGATGACAACTGAAAAGCTACTTCTGGGAGAAATAGATATTTTCATAGATGTGAAAGCACTATCGGCTGAGGAGCAAAACTCTAAGCAATGTATGTAATTTTCTCCCAGACCCCTTTCCTATTGTACTCCTTCCTCTGCCTCTACTGATGCTGTTGCACTACAAAAAAAACCAGCTCTAGGGCAGACCTTGCAGCCAGAGTTTCTACCAACCTCTTCCTTCTTTATTCGCAGTAGCAGAGGCTACTACAAGGTTACTTTGCAATCAAGAAAAGCAGTTTGTAGGATGCCCCAACTCTATAGTTTTCAACTGTTCCTCATTTTGCCAGATTAGTACCTTAATTAAATCCAAATGTTTTTCATTTTCTCCCTTATGGTCCCTATTCTGAAACCTGATCCTGGCCATGAACGCTGTCCTCTTGTGACCTTTTCTCTTCCTGTTCCTGCTGCTGATTGGCTTTTAAATTGTGAGCAATAGCAAAAGGGTGATGATTGCACACTTTCTCAGTCTCTGTACACGCCTGCAGGGCTGTTCCCTGTCCTACTGAAGTCAGAACCAGTCAGGAATCTACTTGCTTTTTCCTCTCTCTACAAGGCAGAAGTGAAGCAGAAGAGAACGGATTTTTAGTGAGTGGATAAAGCACTTCATACCATCCACCTGAGTCACTCTCAGTATAAACTCTTAATACATTGCAGCAGTAATTTATCACATCACATAAAATGTATTAACCAGGTTTCTTAAGACTGGCTGTTGATTTCAAGGAGATTATTTTTAGGCAGTTACCTTGTAAGTTGGGCCTGCAATTTCATACAAATTATTTTAGCAAAGCACATGGGTACACATGAGGGCAGAAAGACAGCTCAAGTGTTCAACCCAGAGGAAAGATTTCAGTAAAACACAACAGCAGAAGTTTTAACTGACTCATTTGAAAGTTAACTTGTAACTAGGACAGGTAAATACAGTAAGGTAAAGTAGTTGCACTAAAGGCAACAGAGGAAAAATAAATGAACTAAGAATCTGGCCCAAGAACTTCAGAAAAGAAGAGCTAATGGGAATAAAAAAGGGCTTTGCTCTATTCTTGTGACATAAGTAGCCCTGTTTACTGGAATTACACTGATGTAAAATTGGTTTATGTGGCAAGAAAATTGAATCAGACATCAATTAGAATTGCATGACTGATGATAAACCTGAAATTTAAGCATGAAAACTATGGCCAGTGGAGAAGGTGTTACAGTGTGAAAAAGATGGCAGTAGTATCTTCAGTATTTGCATGACACTACAAATACGTCATTTTTTATATCTGCAGGAAATAAACCAGAACTTCTAACACTTTTATGACTCTATCTTAATACAGACAAATAGTATGTCCTGCTTCTCAAATACAACTCTGTACCACTAACCTCATTTCTCTTTATAAGGTTTTATAGGATTTGTAGAAATCATTAAGATGTGTCTATAACAATTACAAGTACCAGAAGATGAATGATGTTCAGGAAAGGTAATAGTTTTTTTTTTTTGTGTACATGATTTGTTTGTTGTTCCCCTCAGGGAAACAGATGTGCAGACAGTATGATGCGCTGGGTGAAATGAGTGCCCTTTCTTTTTTGTTGCCTTTAAAATTATTAGAATTAAACCTATACTTTGCTGAGTGAAATGTTTCAACTTAATCAAACTGTGCTGTCATGACTATACTTACATTAAGAGTTTAAGAGTCCTACTTTGCCCTCAGCTAATCCTTCACATATGAGGTTTTCATGGTTAAATTGTCTCCTGCATGAGTAATCAAGTACATATGAACTCTGCTGCTAGGGAAATTGAGCACAAGTCCAAATCCCTCAGAATGAATTGCTAAGAGGAGTAGGGTTAAGGAAGAGAGGAGGAGCTGGCCTCATTCACCAGGTCCTCTGATTTTCTTCCTTACCTTGTAAATGCAGTGAAAACCTTAAAGATGAACAAAATTTGCCTCTGTACAATGAATTTGCATTCAAACCATGTGCTCCTGCCGCCACCCTTCATTCTTCTAATCATTCTCCTCTTTGTGTTTTGAAGGGAAAACATGCATCATCTTAAAATTCTGACTGTGCTTACCATTAATCTAGTCTCAAAATACCCTTCCCCCCCAGGTACATGTTCAATATCATCTATCTAGGAACAATAGCATAGATGAGGATAGAACCAGTGATCCTGTTGGTGTTTTATTTACTACAGATACAAAGTCTCTACTGATGCTAAGAATTAGTGTCCCTCAAAACAGTCTAAGGAACTGTATTCTGTGCACAACATAGGGAAAATAATGCTGATCCATGGAATAAGATGCAAGACCTAAACGGCAGCATCATTGTGTAAGATTTTCCAAGTGGCAGGGAAGTTTGCCCAGCAGGAATGAAAAGGGCAATAACAGAACTTGCAGTTCAGAGGATTTTTTTGTAAGATCGCTGGAAAATCTTGTCATCAAAAATGCAGGGACTATAAACCCGAAAGCAATAGGACAGTACAAAATTTCCAGGCGGACAGAGGTATACTAGCCAACGCAGGACCATCATTAATTCTTACACTGAAAATCCACAAAAAAGGAAGTGATAAACAGTTAAGATTTAGTTGTCTATGTAATGAACTCACTGCAAAGTGGCCATGTGAACAAATCACAAAATTGACTGACAGACGGAGCACAGCTCCACAAAATTGAATATATGGCTGGAAAGATAGTCAAGAGATCATGCAGCTCACTGCTTTACCCACTGTTAGGGAAAACTGTTTCCAGGTGTTTCCAATTTTGACAGTTGTCTCACCTGTTCCTGAAAATCTCCCAGTGATGGAAATTCTGTGATTTCCCTAATCACAAATAATCTCATCTACCTCTCTGCTGTTTTACCACTAAACAGTTTTACCTAATGCTTAAATTAAAAATTTTGCTATAATCTAATCCTGTGATTTTGCCAAAAAAAAAATTACTTATTTTTTCACGAGGCCTTTCATCTGTTTGAGAATAGTTATCCTGTATAGTTCCTTTTCCCTCTGTCTTCTCTCTGTGTTCTTTAGCCTGTGCAAGTGTGTTTCTCTCAGGTTTCCTCCCAAGTTGTGTTTCCTATCACTAATCACTCATGTTGATCTCTATTGGATTGTTCTGAACTAGTTTCTGTGCTTTTTGGAGGGCACTGGGTAAGCCTGCATATGAGGCTCCAGCTGATGCCCTAGGATTTCTCCCTAGAGCAGTGAAACTTCTAACTTACACTCCCATTTACACAGTCCAGTATTGAGCTGCCTTTTTGAAACAGCGTGATTGTGTTGTGTCCTGCTCAGCTCATGGCCCAGACTACAACTCCAGACTAATTTTTGTAGAGCTGACAGGTAGCCAAGTGCCCCCACAACCCATATTTGTTCAGGTGATCATTCTTGCACAAGTGTAGCAGTTTAAACTTGTCCCTGTTAATTTTTATTCTGGTTTTGCAGGTATTTTCTTCAATAAATTTCTTCAAGATAATATTGAGTTCTAATCCCACTGTGCAGTCTGTCTGCAGTCTCTACAGCTCCATGCCATCTGCAAACTTATTAAATATACTGCATTATCCAGGTCCTCAGGAAAGACATCAGCCAGAAAATTATCCAGAACAGATTCCTGTGGAAGCCCTGCAGAAATATACCTGTGCTGCAATAGAGAACTGCTGACAGATTTCTTTTCATGATGCAGTTCTCTAATGAAGGTTTTGTGACATCTGCAGATGGATTTTATCAAGCAAGTGCAACTGATCTGAAAGCACCAAACCTTGTCTAAGAATTCCTTTAGCTATTCTTTGTTCTAAGTCCTGCAATCATTAGTCTTAATTGTGCTAGACAGCTGGTTAGAACCAATCATTTGAGTGAAAACTAAAGCAAAATCATATACTTCAGCCTTCTTGGCTTTTAGTTTTCCTTCATTTTAAAGCAGAAACCATTAGTTTCCTTGGATTCATCCTCATTACTGCTGAACTTGTTGGCCTCACATCTCTTGCTCTTTGCATCTAATTTTGGATCAGAAAAAAAATGAATCAGAAAAGGCAAAGCACAGATTTTGGTCCTACATGATCAGGCTACTATTTTTTAGTGCCCTGAGTGATCTGACTTGGTTTCGTTTTACTTCCTTTGGACATATATTATGAATGATCATAGCTTAACCGGTTTGGTCTATTTTTACACTGTCTGTAGTTTCTCTGATGTGGAACAACGTATACTACTGTCCTTAATGTCCTTAATTGTCTTTAATACTCATATTCCCATAGCTACCAGCTAACTGGTAGTTTATTGAAGCCTCTGCACTTCTAGTCCATCTACATTTTTTGCTCTTTTTCATCTCCTTTCCAAGGATCTTATATCCAGTGACTCCACGGTTACTTACACATCTTGTCTTTCACCTTCACACTCTCACAGAGTTCTTTACTGCTCAGCATAAAATCTGGAAGAGTCTGCTTTCTGACTGCATCCTCCACTTTTTTAAACAACACTGCCAGTAATTTCAGGAACTCATTGGACATCAGCATCCTGTTGCGTTCCTTCACCAATGAATATCTGATTGTTAAAATCCCTCATTTATATAAAACTCTGTCCTTTAGCTGATTCTGGTTTTTGGACACAGAAAGCCTCAGTTTTTCCTTATTTGGTATTTTGCAATTCCCACAATCAAAACCCTCATGTTCTTTTCCCCTTTTACCTTCTCAGATTGTAACTTGCCCCACATTCTGGATCTCCCAGCACACATATGTACCTTGAATGCAAAGCAATATATATTTTTCAATCTAATCTTGCCTGTCTTTCTTGAGAAAGCTAATGCTTTGTTTATTAATATTCTAGTCATGCCACCACCTCAGCACAATTTGTGAGTGTACCAGTGAAAGCAGTACCCACTAATGGGTTAAAAAATCTTAGTGCCATTAAGAAGATGCATTTTTCTGTAAAGTCCATGGGCTTTAAAAACTGCAGAAGAATTAGAGAAAGTCTTGAGGGGAAAAGGTAATCTCTCAGAAGCACAGGACAGAGCAGAGAGAACATAGCATGACAAAGGCTGACACCACTCTCCTTGAGGCAGGAGCTAAAATGGGACAAAATAAGTGCTCTGAGAGATCCAAGAAACCGCAAGTGACTGTGCTTATTGGACACTGCAGCAGGGAAAGGCAGAAGTATTCACTTCTATAGAGAGAACCAAAATTAAATAAGTATGTTAAAAAAAGGAATATTTTCCACTACCTATGAGGAGAGGAATCTTTGGAGACATGGTTTGTGCCAAATATTTTCCTATACTTGATGCATCAGCAGGATTCTGGCAGGTGTCCTTAGGAAAACGAAGTACACATTTGTGCACATTCTGCACCTCCTCTGGGAGACACCGTTTCTGCAGGTGGCTCTTTGGGTTATGTTTGGCACCCACAGTATTTCACAGGAAAATACATGAAAAAGGCAGTGATGGTGGTGAGGGTGCTAAAGTAGTGGGTGATATTTTTACTTGGGAAAAACTTTTGAAGAGCATAACTAGGATCTCTGATCATCCAGAGCCAGAGCTTTACCTAAATACCAATAGTAAATACCGTTTAGCAGAAACAACACATCTGGGAGAAACATTAGGCAGGGTGCAGATAGGCCATTATGTCCATCCCAAACACATTTGCTTCAGAAGACAGGAAAGGTAAAGATCGAATAATCCAGCTGTCCCTGGCAGGCAGGGGTAGCACTGGATGCTCAAGCCATCCAATCCCAAACCCTCAGGGTGCTCCTGGATAAAGTTGTCCTCCAACTGTGGCCACAGCGACTCTTGGCACCAACCTGTGGTGGCTTGTCAGCAGCTGTGGTAGTGTGGAGAGCAGCTGGATGTTATTAGGCAGTGGCTTTGTCTGGAGTACAGTTCTGCTACATCATACACAAAGCCAGAGACCAACAGCTTGCACGTAACGGGTACAAATAGAAACTGTCACTGCACTGACATAAAGGAGGAGGCTTCAACCTGAAATCATGGATGGAAAAGAGCTGTATTCTGTAGAAAGCTGGGGCAATGTCGGCTGACAGTAAGCCATAATGTGAGGACCCAGTAAACTTTCTGTCAGGATTTGAAACATTTTTACAGGTCTCTGATTTAAAATCAGATGCAAAGTTGGGAAAGTTTTATAGCTGCGAGTACACTTTCTATACCACAAAAATGCAGAGAGAAAAAAACTAGTATTGAAGTAAATTTCTCCTAGCTCTGTCTGATAAAACAATACAGTGCAGCCTTGGGCAAAATGATTGCCAGAAGTTCAAGTACATATTAGGCAGAGCACAACTATACTTTTTTTACACTCTTCTCTAAGTAATCACAACTGATCTTTGTTGGTGACAAGGTACTTGGCTAGGTAGACCTCTGGTCTGGCAGTCATTTTGTTCCTCTGAACTACTCATGAGAACAGGGTGTACAGAAAACAGTGAAATCCATGAGCAATAGTGTAGCTGGTACAGCTTATTTCCTTGTCCTGCTAAAACGGATTTCTCGTTGCTTGGAAATTTTTCATTTAAAGGCACCAAGTAGTGATTCCAAAGTCACCACAAAAAAATGTGCTTAAAAGCATGCATGAAAGTCAACCAACAGACTGAGAAATCTAAGAGAAGGGCCAGGGATGTTTTATATTGCCCTTACATAAACAGTGCCGTTGTAGGAAGTTAAATATGGTAGCATTTGCCAAAAATACTATTCAAGCGAAAGAGCCTGTGTTGGTAGCAAAAGAAATATCACCCCTTTCTCTCCTCCCCTGGCATGAAGCAGGCATAGGTTTGTTTATGTTGGCTATATAAACTTCGTTGCACCAAGAGAATTATTCTCCATTCCTGAAATAGCCTCATTTGAAGATATTAGAGGAAAAAAATGTTGATCTCCTGTAGCAACTTTTTCTCAGGGCAGCAACTTTTCTCTTGTCTATGCTTAAGCTGACATAGAGATTTAAATGTCTCACAGATGCAGAACTAGGACTGACATAGTCACGTTTTTCAAGAGTCTTGTACACACAGTGACCCCAGGAGGGTGAGAAATTTGAGTTCCAGAACATAATATAAGCAAAACAAAAATCTTTACAATCAGCCTGAGAATATGAGACCTGTGAAACAAAGTTTGTCCGTCAACTGTGTAAACAGAGTAGCTGCATTTTACAGCTCTGAATTCAAGAGGTCATTCCTTGCCCTAAAATGTACCAGCATGTGCTTAATGTCCATTGGAAACCACTGTAATCTGAGCTGTACCCAGTCCAGTAGGCAGGTCACAGAGGAAAAATATCTTCAAAACAGATTTACATACAGAAAGAAAATCCTCTTGTATCTAAAGAACCACAAAGGGCAGAAAAGGTACAATGACTTTGTCTAATGCAACTGCATCTGAGCAGTGACTGGGAATCCTCTTCTTACATAAAGTAAAATGGCACAAACCACAATTTCTTCTCTCTGGGAACTAAGAGAGCAGTTGAGTTAGCCTCCTGCATGCAGCCAAGCATTTTCTGCAAGGAGATCATTATATTTAATCCAGTGGGGCAGTCCCCGTTCAAGTCTTCTCCATATGCTGCCTTCAATTTAATATTTAATGATTCAAGTTGCCCTCATACCTTTATGAATATAATATGAAATGGCTGGAAAAAAACTATTTGCCTCTAAGATTCATTACCATCAGATAAAACTATGATATTTATGTGGTGTATGATACTAAAGAAAATTACTGTACTGGGGCATAGCTCAGTGCTGGCAGGAATCATGAAAGAAACTAAATTTCTGGAACTGCTGTGAAAGACTGTAAGAATTTGTTATTTTGGTATCATAATAAAAATGTATACATTTGAATTTTATTCCATAGAAGACCATATACTAACATTCAACTAATAAGACCTTTTGTTTCAAGTTTTTTCCCTCCAAGCATTTTATTCAGGTCACACCTCAGAAATGAATGAGAGCATTAAATTAAAACTTTTACATTAAGTTACTCAAGAGCTGAGTAGACTGAGTACATATGGAGAAAAAAATCAAACTATGTTCTTTTCTCCACTTAATCATGCTGGTTATATTCTTCTGTTTTTCTGACTTGGAGATATGTAGGAAGCAAACAGTATTTATAGCGTGAAGTCAATTTCACTTGCCATACTTAATGCATTCAAATGGAAGGTGTTGTGAGAATGCCACTGAGATTTTTATTCATGTAAATATATATTGTTCTGTTTCACACGTTTTTCATGACAGGTGAATGCAAATAATTGAATTTGACAGTTAATTTCTAATCACCTCCTTTATCATCCATTGTGGTGCAGTAATAAATCCTACTTCACTTCTCTCTTGGACTCTTCATTCTGGTGTTTCCATGGCTGTTGTTTTCATACCTCTGCCTCCTTTTTTAGGCTCTCATGTATGCTTCAAGACTCATCATCGAAACTTCACTGCCTTGCAAAGCCTGCAAGCACCTAAAATTTAGAAATATTACATTACAGAAGGGAAAGAGGTTTATAATTGAATTTTTCTCAATGTCTCTAGTTTGTTTGTTGATGTATATCCTTTTAGAATGTCATCTTCTGGTATGATTCACATAAGAAAATAGTTAGCAACTAATAAAATAAATTGGTGAGACCTTATCTGGAACACTGTTCAGCAATAGACTCCTGGGTCAAAGTTGACATGGGAACAAGGGCAGCAAAGAGGTACTGTGATGATGGGAAATGGAAAGCCTACTTTGCACACAGAGGTCAAAAGAGCTTGACTTATTTAGTGTAGCAAAACAAAACCTGATACGAAACATTATTGCTTACTATAAATACACCAAGAAGTTAAACATCAAGAAAGGAAAAGATCTTTGAAGATAAAGTACAGTGCTGGCACTAGAACAAATGGGCACAAACTGCCCATGAATGCATTTTAGCTGGAAACTGAAAGACGCTATCCAGCCAGTTAAACACTGGAGCAAGCAGACTTCCAGTGCAAGTATGGGGGCACAAAAGGGGTTGTTAGATGGAGTGTGAACAGCTGATGAAAGACATTGTGTGATGTGCCTGGGGCTAGCAGGACACTGGGCTATGAGACACAGGGGGTCCCTTCTAGCCCTCTGTTCCTTTGTTTTAATTTTCCTCAAAGGTATTTGGAGATTCTGCATGGTGATGTCTCACAGCTGGTAAAGGATATCGCTCAGAGAAGAAAAAGAAATAAGCAACATGTCTTAGCTCGCCAGATGTATGCTATTACTTTATTCCCAATTCACAGGAAATGAACAATCATTTAGTACTGACAGGTACATACTGGAACTTACTATCTTTCTTTTAAACCTTAAAATAATGTACTACAGAAGTTTAGCATTAACCTTAAAGCAGACTTCACATTTTTGCCAAGGTTACTGTGGTATCTTGTTAAACCTTTTGAGGAAAACAGAAGAAGGAGGCAGTGGGCAGAAACTATGAATTGCTGCCAGCACATCTGAAATGTTAGCAAGGTTAAATAAAAATCCTCCAAAGGTTTTCTGCTCATAGAGATACATCAGTGAAAAGTCCCTTGGGAGCTGCGGAAGGTTAGGTATATCTGACTTTAATTGGGGTGTCAGCCAAATTACCTTCTTAATAGACAATTAGACTTAACACAAAATTAACAGTAAAAGCAGCAAGTGTCTCACTGAATCGAAGGACTACAGTTTGTTAACTACATGCAATGGAGTGGGTTACAGCCGTATGAAGATAGATCATTGCAGGTCTAAGACAAGGACAATATGTTTTGCATTTGTTCACTAGGATGATTCAGTTTGGCTTTTTACATAATTTTCTAGTGGTTGCCTCTGAAGATGTGAAGGTTAACTATGATATCAGCTAAAGAAAAGTCAGGCCAATACTTCCTGATGTTGCTAGAGAGTTCAGTATGCCTTTAAAAAAAAAAACAAACAAAAACAAACCCAGAAAAGGCTGGACTCTCAGAAGCAGGCGAGTGTCCAGCTCCATCAGCAATCAATTTGTCTAAAGGAAGAATCTGAAACCCTGCAGGCAGTGGCTCAGAGTGCAACTGTCCCACTTGCTTGTTATCCACTAAGCAAGTAAAGACCGGAAGTTACGTTGGAAAGTCCTGGTTTCCCCATTCAGTTCTTGAACTGGCAAGTGAGGATAGTTTCTAAACAGCAAAAAGAAATAGAATTATTCAGGATTAAAAGATCTTCTGGAAGTCACCTTTTCCAACCTGCTTTTCAAAGCAATCAATTTATCCAGATGAATTTTGAGTGTCTCTGAGGACAGAGTTATCACAACCTCTCTAGGCAACCTGGCCACTTCTCAGCTGTTTTCACTAGGATTTTTTTCTCCCCTATGCCCATCTGGAATTTCCAATTTTGTTGTTTGTCTTACCTCTTATCTTTCTGCTGTGTAGCTTCAAGAAGAGTCAACCCTATCTTCTCTACAACTACTCCTTAGGTAATTGAAGACAACAATAAGATTTCTCCTATCCTCTTCCCTAGGCTCAGTAAAGCCAGTTCTCTCAGTCTCACCTTGTGCGCCTTGTGCTCCAGTCCCTTGAACTGGGCTTCTTATGGGCTCTTTGCCACTTATTAATGTGTCACTTATATAACATTGTCTACTGACATGTTCAACATATTGTTCACCAGGACTGCCAGCTCCTTTCCTGGTGAAGGCTACCCAGCCTGTTCTGTTGTATGGGGTTAATTAGGCCCAGATGCAGGACTGGTGTTTCCCTTTGCTGAACTTCAGGAGATTCTTGTGGCCTGTTTCTCCAGCTTGCCAAGGTCCTTCTGAATGGTAGCTCTGCCCTCCAGCTTATTGACCACTCTCCCCAATTTAGAATCATAGATTCATAGAATAGTTAGGTTTGGAAGGGACCTTAAAGATCATCTAGTTCCAACGCCCCCACCATGGGCAGGGACATTCCACTAGATCAGGTTATCCAAAGCCCCATCCAACCTGGCCTTAAACACCTCCAGGGATGGTGCAGCCACAACTTCCCTTGGCTTTGATGTCATTGGAAAATTTGCTGTGAATACATTATAGATTATTGTCCAAGTAACTAGTGAAGACATTAAACAGTATCAGTCCCACTTTTAAATCCATAAAACCACTCAGATGGTTGGTTGCCAGTTAGACTGTGAACCATTGCCTGTTATCCTCTGAACCTGACGGTTCAGCCAGTCCAGCTGTCCAGTCCTTATCTCTCTAGTTTGACTACAAAGATGCTATGGGAAATAATCTTCAAAATCTTACTAATGCCATCTGTTGTACTCCCCTCTTGTACAGAGTTAGTCATCACAGAAAGCAGTCAGGCTGGTTCAGCACAATTTACCCTTAAAGAATGTAACCTCTTCTTCATTCCAAGTTTCATATTTAAGTTCTGAAATTACCACCTTTTCCCACACTATCCCTCCAACACTGTCTCACTATGTATCACTTTCAGTACATCACTAACATGATTTGTTTTCATTCTTGAGGCAGGATCAGCTACCCAAGACTTTCAGATTTCTTTCACCAAAACCCAGAAGATGTCCTGACAATCGTCCTGGTCTTTCTTGGCTCATGAATCCATGCAAACATCTTAAAAAACAAGGCTAAAGCAGAGGCCCCAATCCTTCCTTCATGTATTAATTTTAGGTAAGCCATACTTAAAAGATACAGGTAGGAACTTCGCTTTGCACTTTCCATCTTTGTAGTTTTCCCTTGTGTGTACTTACATTTGTTTCACTAGAATCTATAAAGTCTGTTTTCCTCTTTTTATGTTGCGCTAGGAGGGAAATAAATGGACTAGCACCCTTTCTTAAACTTATGCATTCTCATTTTCTTTGCAATATTTTTAATGGATATTCACATAGCATTGACCAAACTGAAGTCTTGCAAGTAACTGTAAGGCCTAACTACCTGCAGGTAATTTTTAGTACCCTCAGAGGAATGCAGTTAACTTCAACTCATCTCCAGCCTGAGTTCGTGCTTTTTGAAGCAGGTCTTCATGGGGTGAACAGGAAGAGTATGAGGGTTTTATTATAGTTGGCTTCCTTTACTGCATTAGCGTTTATATTTTCCCAGTAGAAATCCCCAAATTGAAAATATAGAGGTGTCAGCTAGCACCACTTTAGTTAAGGTTGTGTCAACATTTCCTATAAATGTTGTTTTTCTAGGGTTTATAACTAGACCGTAAAAATGTGCTCAGCACAGAAACTTGGCATAGAAGAATTTAGCCTGGGAGAGAATTTTCACAATTAAAAAATAAAAAGTCCATTCAGCTGTTTTTAATCTAATATCCATGTAATTAAATGGAAATGAGTCAATATAAAGATACATTTTTATTCAGCATTCTTCAAAGTAAACTATAGTTTTAAAACATAAATTAATTGAGAGATTATACCATTAATGTTGTCCTGTTGAACTTGGTGATTTTGACTTTTCAAGCTATTGCATGCTAGGAAATAGTGACCACATCTGCAAATGCTAGTTTGTATAAAGCTCTTTGCTACACATAAGGAAATATTTTTAATTGGCAGGGCTAATAGTGCAGAATATGACATTTGCCCAATATTTGGTATTATAAAACCACATTTTGAGACTTTGTCAAACTTCAGCCATTTGGGCTGATATTTTATATTCCAGGTATATGCCCAAGGCTGAAGTTTTGGAAAAAAAATTGTCAAAACAGGTTAGCAGATTCTGGGAACATTCTGTTTTATTCAGGCTACAAAAAGTGTTAATAAACTGCTTTCAAAAGGTATAATTCTGCGGGGGCTTGCAGCAGTGACGTGAAATGCAGGCGTGGAGGCAAAATGGTCTTTTCAGTTGTGAAATGCCTATTGCTGTTTTTATAGAATTTTCTCATTTGTGCCTGGTTAGAAACTTTGGAAATGATGTCTACTTTGTCCATGCTGAATAGACATTTTTATTTTAGGAACAAATATCTCCATACATCCCATCTTTAAGGCACACATACAGGTTTCTCAGGGCTGCTGAAGTGGAGCAGAGAAGATGATGTTTGTCCACGCAGTGACTGTACATGTTCTGTCCTCTTGCAGCTCCTGCCTGGGACCAAGCTAATGTGAGCACCGTCTTCAGTCCAAACTGAAAGGACTCTATCCTAAGTCAAAGACTGTGGCTTTCTCCAGTAATACTTGCTAGGTAAAAGTCAGAGGTGGGAGTTCTCAGAAACGTCCTTGCTGGCATCCAGGCAGTATAAGCAAGGAATTCTTAAGAGCAACTGGAAAGGAGGCAAAAACTTGACTAAAGGAAGAACACAAATAGCTGGTGGGACTAAAGCAGAAATAGATTAGGAAGGGGAATTCGCGGACCAAAATGGAGGGAGGTGACAGTGGTGGGGTCTGGACTGTTTTGTTCATAATGCTGCAGCTGAGAGCGAGGACCCAGGACTGTGGTGGATGTTGTGAGAACTAGGCAAGAAATAAATATTTTTTCTTGAGAAGTTCTTTGTTCTCTCTGATTTCTTTATGCTGAAATTTCAGTGCAAAGCCTGTGCCAATCACTAGTTAAGCACACAACATCATTGTCATCTTCCCCAAGATTTTCCTTTCAGATGTCAAAGCCTGTCCCCTGCCCTGACTCAATGATGGGAGAGAACCATACTTATCCATGGTCCTGCATCTGGCTTGTGTCTTATGCATCTTACAAATCCTGCACCATGTGCAGCATCTAATAATGGTATTTAGAGACAACAGTACTCTAAATGAGTTGGCTTCAACCCAAGCCTGGATACACCATTTTTAATATGTAGCAATTAGCAGGCAGGTTTTCCATTGCTTTCCCTGAGATGGGAACAGATCCTACTTCCTGAAAAGCTTCCTTTCCATTCTCCCTAAATGCTGCAGAGGTCTTTTGAAAGAAGTGCCCCTAAAGAGATCTCTCAGCTCAAATCCCAGGTTAAGGGTTAGAGCAGTTGAAATCCAGCTGTCATCCTTGAGATGTTAGATATATCTCGAGTGGTCAGGCAAGGCCAGAGTTTTAGACACACAGCTGAATTTTGGAGAAAGAGTTGTGGACTTAGAGTATTGAGCCAAGTACAACTCTAGACTCTGGCAAGTCCTGAATGGTGGCCTGTAGATCCTGTGTCAGTAATTCCAAGAATTCATGACCTGGATGGTTTTCTCCTTCTCTGTGGTAATACTGTAAAGACATCAAGACTATATTATGGTGTACTGTTATTGTCACTTCTTTACATAGCGAAGTGTTGTAACTGAAGTTAAAATGTTAGTGATAGGATGAGAGGAAATGGCCTAAAGTTGCTCCAGGGGAGGTTTAGATTGGATATTAGGAAAAATTTTGCCACCAAAAGGGTTGTCAAGCACTGGAACAAGCTGCCCAGGGAAGTGGTTAATACCTGGAGGTATTTAAAAGACATCTAGATGTGTTGCTTAGGGACTCAGCAACATTAGGTTAATGGTTGGACTTGATGTTCTTAAGGATCTTTTCCAACATAAGTGATTCCATGATTCTATGTTCAGCCACCACTGGGGAAGAGCTGCTCCATGCAGCTTTGAAGAGGAGAGGATAGTCTTCGGACTGGAAAGAGCAGATGAGTACTTACAGGTTAGCCTCCCACAAAGGTCATGGACAGTACTAGAGTCCTTGTTCCACCAAAACTTGGTGGCCTAAATGGTTCTTTCTTTTTGAGCAAATAGCAGAACAATGGCAGATGAAAGATCTAAAAGAAACCTCTTTGGTGTTGAGCTCTCTGTGTTGGAAATACTGTATATCCCAATTAAATACAGCCAGGCTGTTTGAACTGCTGTGTTTTAGTAAGCAAGCAGTATATCACAGCAACACCTGAGGGTGCTGCTTTGATCACAGTCTGTCAGCATTTCCACTGTGAACTTTGTTTATTAGATGCTGGCTGCAAAGATTTCTTTATGCTGAAATTTCAGTGCAAAGCCTGTGCCAGTCACCAGTTAAGTGAATCAGGAGAATAGAAGCTCATATAATAGTGCATATTCCTATGTGGGATTTGTTTTTCAAAATCCAAGGCTTTTATTTCTTTTCTGAAAACTAGTTTTTATGTCACTTCGAAGTGCATTAATCCTTACTGAAGAAGAAAATCAAACATCTCAATTATTAAGGGAGGTGCTTGAATGGCTGAAAAACTTCTCATCAAATTTTCATCCGTTCATTTTGTACATTTTTCAGGACACAAATGAAGCATTCCTCATCCTGTCTTTCTGCTGGACTCTGAGGTGTTTGCACCACATCTAACTGGTATGAAAGACAGGGTGGAGGAGAGAAGGGAAAGGAAGTGTCACGTCCTCAGTTGTGAATAGCTAACATGCTCACAGCCACACTGAGCAGAATGCTTAAACTCTTCATCTGACTGCTTTGGAGCAGGGACCTGGGATCAAGTCCTTCTGCTGTGTACTGTGATCAGCGGGTCTTGCTGCCCAGGGTCCCCTGCTGAAGCTGCTCTGCTTTGTATGAGCTGATTAAATATTCAGAGGACGGGAGTGAAAAGGGCTCTGCAGCTTGGGCTGGGGGTGCTCAGCCAGGAGGCCGGCTCCTAGTCCCTGTGCCAATGAATATTTAATCGCTTTGTACAAAGTGGATGAGTTTCAAAAGGAATCCCTGAAATCTGTAGCTTGGCAGCTCAGCTGTTTCACCAGGGAGATTCTCAGGTTGGAGCCCCTTTTCAGAAGGCATTTAGAAGTGAAAATCTGAGTACTTTGGCCACTGCGTTCTTTGGGATGCAGCTTCAGCATCAGCGTGTGAGAGCAGGCTTAGATACTCAGCTGAGTGGAAGGAACAATGTCCTTCCCAACCTGAATTAACCACGCAGAAGTCCTCCAGCAGAGCGGTGCAGTCAGTGATGTATGTGCTCCGCTGCCTTTTGCTGGAAAGTAAGGCATCCGCATTGCACAGGCTGTGGAGGGCAGCTAAAACATCATTGCAATACAGCTACTGCTCAGTCCATCTGTAATGTTTGCACTGGGGTTGCCACTTAGCGGTGTCATTTTTCACCTGCCTGACAAGCATCTAGCTGTTTCCTTTGACAGTGGTGAGGTTGCATGCTTGCTGTGGGTGAACCTCTGCCTGCTGAGAAGACAGTCTGAGAGGGTCCTTGGAGGGTGGGATGGGAACATAGTGCCAGTCAGCTTGTATTGCTATGTTCTTGGTCTGTGCCTGTCTGTAGGAAAAGAGGATACTTCAGAGAGCCCAGCATCTTCCATTGCTACAATAGTAACGGAAAGAGGAAGGAATCTAGCTGTAGATTCAGCAACCTTCTCCTACATATTTTTATAACTGCCTAGGAAAAGATAGCTATGTTATTATAGACTAAATTAATTTGTATCTACACCTGTATCCATATACCCTATAGATAAAATTACATATACGACTAGCATACATACACAGAAGTGTATACGTACATATGTATCAATAAAACTTTGGTGTTTGCAGAGTCTGGAAGTGATCATGCCTGGCTAGTAACAAAGCTGTCCTCCCCAGCTCCCTGCCAAACATTGCCAGAGCTTATCATATCACTTCAGTAATCAAACAACAAATTAATTATGAACGAAATGCCAGTCTGGATTCAGAGAAATGCTTATAGATGTGCTTAACTTTCCATGAGTGAAATTCCACCACCATTTTCTAACACACTTGATTTTGGAAAGACCCAGCCACTGAACTCAGGCTCCCATCCCAGGACATGCTGGTCCTTCTCTAAAGCAGCTTGGGCACACCAATATTAGTTGCAGATTATTGCACTTTTTTATGGCAACTCGATGAAAAGCAGGCTAGTTATTCTATGTTGAATTCTGTGCTGTGGGAGATAGAAGGAGCAAGGGCTGAACCCCCAGAGGGGTTCCCTCCATCCCACTGCTGGAGCCAGCAGTTCTCTGCCCTGCCTGCAGCACTAACCCTGTGGACTACGCTGCCTCTGGAGCTGGGATGTGCTTCAGCCAGAGCTACAAATGGGTGCCTGTGGCTCCCAAGGGGCTGCACTCACAACTCACTTCTGGCCTTGCTACTTTCCTTGTGTTCCCCCTCAAAGAAACATGACACGCAGGAGGCATCCTCTTCTACTTTTACCTGATGTCTGCTGGGTCACAATCTCAATATGAGAAACCTTCCCTGCTTTCAGGTGACCTTCTCTGCTTTCAGGTGAAATCAGACCCCTTGCTCCTGGTGAAGGTGACCAGATGTCACAGGTTCATCCACAGTACCAGCACTGTGAGAGGAACTGTCAGGCCACCAAAATGCCGGGCTCTTCCAGTCCCCACAGTGCAGATGGCCAACTTGGAAATCCCACCCCGAGCACCATTGCATGGAAGATACCGATCGGCCAGATTTGCTGCTGTCAGCAAAAGACAAAACCTCTCACAAGCCATGCAGCCGACGATAAAAGGGAGCAGGCACAGGAGCAGCCCTGCAGAGGCCCCTCAGGAACAATGACAATCCTTTTGGGAGCCAGCAAATGAAGGCCAGACAAAGGCACTCGCTGCCCCCAAACTCCAGCTGCTGCCTCAGCACAAAACAGGGGTGTGCAAATTTGGTTTCTTTCATCTAAATCCTCTTGGATTTTTTCTAAATCCAGGGTGGTATGAATGCAGAGAGCAGGCGCGCACCCTCACATGTCACGCTCCCTCCTAGCACCATCAATGACTGCAGTCTCGAGGCCAGGCAATGATTTATTTTGGGGTTTTTTGACTTTACGGGAACAAGGTGCTTTCTATGGTGGGAGCAGAGCAGGGAAATGGGCAGAGGAGGGGCATGGGGAATATCGCCCTGGGAAACTGTGTCTGCCCTGCATTTTGCCTGGAAAAGGCTGAACTTTTCATGTTCTGAAAAGCCAGATGAGCAGCACAAGTCATTAGTCACCCAGGTATTTACAGTGTTTTTCCTATTTCCTTTCTCCCATGGCCTCTGTGGTCAGCAGTATAAAATTCCTAGGCACTCCCACCTAAACACAAGTTTCCTGTTTATGCTCTCAGTGGCTTTTATGTTTAGCTGTTAAAACCCGTTGTCTAAAGTACCATAAAACAATATGAACAGAGACTGCAGGTGAGCAAGGCGGGGGGAAAATAAAAACCACAAATCCTTGACCAGGCTGCATGGAGGTTGGGCAGCAGGGCCAGGGGAAACAAAAGAACAAAGATTGCTGTCATCCAGCCTGCTGTCCCAGTGCTGCTGGACACGGCAGCACCACTACCTCTCTGCCACAGCAACCTCAGCCAGAGAGCTGGAGAGTCTGAGCTCCTTTGCCTCGCATCAGCTAAAAGCACTTGGCATCAAAAGTTAAATGTGTCAATGGGTAGTATAAGTTAATCAAGGTTTGTGGATTTAATGTTGAGTTATAATACTTCTTTTATGATTTTCATTACAATAACCACTTGTGCTGCTCCTCTTTGGTCTTAGCATTTACACTATAGTTGTTCTAATGTCAGTAACATGCTTCATCCTGAAATCTAGGACAAAAGTTTTCAGAAAGAGCAACACTGAGATTCTCTAGAGCCACAGGTAGGGAAAAGATCCAGCTGATCATCAAACTGGAGCCACTGCAAAATCCTGCTCTGCTGCAGGCTTTCATATGTGTTGGTCAGACCGCAGGAACATTTTCAAGTCATGCTGACATCAAGACATCCAATTTAAGACACTTTGTTGTGATCACTTGAGATCAAACTTGCTGAAGACACAGAACTTTGTAGCAGTCACACTACAGATTTAGATAGCTCTTCTCAGAACCCTTAGGTAACTTTATGTCTGCGTCTGTGTCTGTATCTGTATCTATTTAACAAGGTGATACTATACATTGATAAGGTCATTTTTATCCACTTCCCAAATATGCCACTTGTTCAATATAACATTCTCATTGGCTTTTATTACTAGAGAAATAAAAATGAATAATCATAACAGTACAAAATAAACCTTAACCTACCATAAAATTCATTATTAAAACTAATATGATTTCTGTTACAAATTTTATTAACAACAGTGTGATGTAAGAGCCTCTGTCAAGATTGTCTTTGAATTTTTGGGTTGATTTGGTTTAGCCAGACACTTACAGCTATTTAAACATAGTTTTGTGTATTTATTTATATCATGCATGATGTCATTTTTTACTACAAATGCCTTTGGCATTTAATTTATTTCAGCTAGTAATTAGTAAAGAATAATTAAGCTTTCACTACTATAACTGTTTTACATGATTCTTGTATCCTGCAAAGCCATGATAGAGCAGCAGTGGGGAAGTTTATGATTGAGATACTAAGATTTATTTGTTTTCAGATTATACATCAGTAATTTAACAGTTCTGTATGCAAAGGAAGGGCTAGGACAAAACAACATGTTAAAGAATCCATGTATTCCTTTACAGAGATTAGCATGAGTAAAGAATAGATCCACTGTCTTGAAAATCACAAAAGACGCAGAGAGACTATTTTATGTGTGTGTGTCTATATATATGTGTGTATATATATAAAAAATACTTATGATCTATATATTGCATAGATATTAATATATGCATTTTTAGGAAGACTAAAAGGGTTCTATAATGTGTAAGACAACTCCATATGCAATACATGTAGCATCTTTTAGATGTCTCTCTTTTTACTGATAAGTCTCTCATGAGCAATCTGTCAGTTCACAAACATTTTTGAAAGCACAGTTACTGGCCATACAGATTTTTATCCCCAAATATCATTAGATTTTCTGTGTATGATGCACAGTGGAGCAGTGGTCACTCTTCCTTTGTTCCTGTTGAAGGTTTGATTTGTTTTATTACTCTAAGCCTAAGATTTAACTATGTGTTTCATCTGAAAGACATCAAGTTAATGTCTTCCAGATCTACTCCACAGGTCAAAAAGAAGCACAGTAAGCTGGGACAACAGGGTACTTTGAAAGTTGGCTCCTGGTTCAAACTAAGAGGCTGGTGTAGATGCACCAAAGTGTTCAAGTTTGGACCTTACTGTTGTGATTCCTTTCAATCCTCTGTTTAAGTGCACAGACTTCACAACAGTTTATTTCCAAACCTTGGCATTTGATTACCTCTGTCTTGCCCTGATTATATGAGTGTCTTCCCTGTCTTCCCTGTGGCAGTTTGCACATAGTCTTCCTGGTCTCCAGCTGACACCACTCTCTCCCATCTCTCTTTGGTCCGGCCATCAATGTAAAACCAATACAGCCTACAGACCATGGTAATTTGTAAATATGATGAAACAGTACGGTAAGGAAGACAGGGGAAAAAAGACATGGGAAATTGTTGAAAAAGTCAACAAAAAGGCATTCGTTCAATGTAGTATTGATTTAGCAAATCACTTTGGTTTCCTACTCAATCAACATTCTAGTGAAGCCGTCAGCACCTGGACTTTGTGTAGGCAGAAGGTAGGCAGGGAAATGAGTCACTGGCACTGAAATACATAGAGGAAGCCACTGAGCACAAGCTGTGGGAACCTTTGAAGGAAAATGAAAGTGTCTCAGATCACAAAAGGTTAAAAACCTTCATGCTTGTTCCAGTATGAACAGCCAACTGAGAAAGCAGGAAGGGAAAAAAATACTATAAGAAAAGCAATCCAAAATCTATATTTACTTCTACAAGCAATAAAGCTTTTGCCTGTACTCAGGCAGGAGAAGACCTAGTAGAGTGTGATCTTTGCCCTTGCTGCTAGTTCTGAAGCAAATACAAACAGGGGTTTCAGCAGAAGACAGTTTGTTTCCTCTACCAGTTATGGGGCTGCTATGTGGCAAGTGAGGACCCATCTTGTGGTCACCTACTACCATTACTGGTGATGATATATGAGTATGTCCTTTACCTCTCAGTCTCTTAGAAGGTATGACCTTCACTTCCATCCATCACAGAAGTTCTTTTGCCAATAAAAATATAAAACAGGTGTAACAAATTGTTATTTGTCAGGTCACTCAACAGCTGTGCTCCTGAAAGCTGGAGGACTCTCAGTGACCCCAAGGGAATCAGGCAGCAGAGGAAGAGACCCCTGACTGCGTGGGCTCACTCCCCTAGTGTTCACACAAGTGGCAATGATACCATTCCCCAAGGCAGTGGTGCCACCGGCTTTTGGGGCTCACACAGGTAGGACTGTGTCCACCAAGATGCAGCTCCAGATTAGAATTATCTCGAATGCCCCAGCAGCATCTCACCTAGGTGATGGTGTTCCTGCTGTGGCCATGGTCCCCATCTCTGCCACTGGCATGTCTAGGACCATCTCCTACCAGTCACTGAGCTGCAAGGGGCTGTGCTACTCCCTGCAGTAGGCAATGTAGAGGGAGAGCAGCACCTTTTCTCTAGCCTATGTTCCCTGCCAGGTTAGAAGTTTGTGTGAGTAGGCAGGAAAGAGGTGAAGGGCAACTCTTAAGATGCAGCCCAGTTAATGCTGCAGTCGAGACAGCTCCTGCACCCATGGAATGGAAGCCGTTTCCCATATGCCCAGACACATTCATAAAGAGAGCATTCATCTGCTTCCTCCCTGCACTGCATGATAATCCACAGCAACTGGAGAGACTTCCTTTCTATTCTCTTGCTCGCCATGAGAGCTGATTCTCCAGCATCAAGCTGGAAATTCAGCTTTAAAGGGAAATCATTGCTTTCTGTTCCACTGACATTCAAAACTGAAATACCAACATGGGTCTGGACACAAATTTGATCTTCCCTGGGGATACTTGCAATGGGCCCAATTTTAACTGCATAAAGTAAAACGAGTGAATGAGTGTTCCCTAATTCATATGGACATACAACTCTTTCCCTCCTGAATTTTACACATCTCTTATTAAACTGGAAAACTGAATTTTCACTGTTTGCTGTGCTGGTGGCTGTTGGTTTTGCATTTTGACTTAACCAATATCTTCATTCTGAGTTTTGTATTTAAGTTCTGAGATTACCATCTTTTCCAACACTCTCTCTGCAACGCTATGTGGTAGTTCTCCTTAACTTAATAGAGCTCCGAGACACCATCCCACAGATATCACAGGTGGTCTGTCTCATAAATGAAGCATGAATTGTATTACCCCTGAGCTACAGCTGAGTGGATCTTCTGTAATAAGACAGGAAGCCAGGTGGACATAGATGTGGATCCCAGGCCAAGTTTGGTTCAAGTTTGCAGAGTCACAAACCTTTCAGCAGACATGGACCACTTTCTTCATCCAGGTGGGAGTCAGGCAAAGCTCTGGCTTTGTCTATTTCTCTGAAAATCTGAAAACAAAGCACAGCTCAGCAGCTTGAGAGAAGTTTGGCTCTGTCCTTATGAATTTAATAGGAAATAAATCCCTGCAAACCCAAACTGCATAAAATAGCTTCAAGAACCCCTGAAGCTAGGACTGCTGAGATTAATTTACTGTCCCAGATTACTTCCCTGGTGTAAGTACACAATGATTCCTGCCAGCTGGTTCCCATGAAGTCAATAGGAGTTTTGTAACATGTTCCATTGCTACAGTCACTTTCCATTATCCATGGGTGGCTTCTCCATTGGCAAATAAGCTGCATCCCAGACCTGTGCCAGCTGTGCCAGCTTGGTGCAGCTCAGCTGAGCCAGGGCTCTTAGCTCAGCCCTGGCCCCACACACCTCTGGGTGACCGCTGAGCAGATGCTGGATCTGGCTGCTTTGATCTGCTGTGAAGTCAGGAGAAACTTTCAGAGGATTGGGAAGGGGGAAGGGAGGGTGACTGAAAGCAGTAACAGGGCTGGGAATAAATAGTTATAAGCCTTTGGAAAAAAGTGAGATGTGTACCTTGAGAATTCACCCTTCACTGAATTCACTATTGGCTGCATTTTTTTAGCTGGAAGAAAAAGGTCTCTTAGGTGCAAATTCTTCTTGGTGCTTGTGAGCCCCAAGGCACAGGAGAGTTATTACAGAGCTGTACCTCCCTGTGGGCACCAGCTAGCCTCATACTGCCTGAGGGAGGATGCTGCCTGCTCCTGTGCTCATCAGCAGACATTGCACCACTCTCCATCCATTGCTGGATGTTGGCAGGGAGCAACCACAGACTCCACTCCTGTGTGGTCCTTGCCTGCAGCCCACTGTTCCAGGCAGCATTCAGTCACTAATAGTGCCAGCAAAGCTCTGTATACAGCCTCGGCCAACTTACTCTACTTGTACTCGAGCTCACCACCCAGATCTGCTGGCCCAGGACTTTGGCTGCCTTGCACATGTTGCCTGACTTACACAAATGCAGCAGCTTCAGACCTGAGCTCTCAATCACAGATCAGGCAACCTCAGAGTAAAGAACTGCTCCGACAGAGACGGACCTTGCTCAAATAAGTATTTTCTACTTAGTCTCTTTCTGATGAAGAGGAAAGGAGGAAAATGAAATGCAAAAAGCATCAATTGCCTAAGTTTATGCTGGTGCTAAACAGTGAACATATATACAGTTCTGCCTTTGTAGAGGAGGCCACGTACAATTCATATATACATTTATATACACAGAGCCACATGTTACAGTTGCATGGTAACTTATCTGTGGGGTGGTCTCTTGGAGCTCTATGAAGTCAAGGAGGAATGCAACTACATAGATTTTGGGGCAATTCAGAGAAGAGGTTTTATTGCTAGATAGTCCAGATGAAAGAGTGTTAACAAATACTTGGAGTGTATGTGATGAAGGTTAAAAAATGAGTAAGCATGGGAAAAAAAGAGGAGCTCAACTGGTTAAAACATATAAGATAGGTCCCTTTAATCAACTGCCTTTTTATTTCCAGATGATGAAATTGTTGTTCATGGAACTCTGCACCTCACTTCTCTGTGTTTTCAGTGAGTTTGTGTGGTGAGGGAGCTGTCTGTAGCAGCATGGCATGAACACAGCATTCCTGTCACAGCAACCTTATCCCTGTCCCCCAACAATAACTGCATAGTACGTTCTTCCCTCTGGCCTTCTATAACACACAAGGTTTCCCAAAGGTGTGTAAGTGCTCTAAAACATAACCAACCCACTGCTAGATAGTTTTCAGATGAGATGGAGAGGCAAAGTGGCCTGTGCTAGGACACCTTCTCTTCTGCTGTATTTCACTGAACACACAGAAGCCCTGAATTTTTCCCCACTGATTTCAGAGCTGAAATGCCAGGTCGACACAAAGGTCCACTTTCTGTCTCTCAGTGAGGGGCAGTTGCTGACACCAGCTCCTCCTCAAACCAAATTGTGTAGTGAGAGAGAAAGTTCGCTCCAGTTATTTCATAACAGAAAGAAAGAGAGTGAACTTAGCAGTGATATGCAGGTAACTTCAGCTTCGCCAGGTGCCACTGAAAGCAACTCTTTCCTTCCAGCACTGCATGGTTTTGAACTGTCACTCTTGAGCTGTGTAGGGGCCAAAGGAAGGGTTGGGACACGGTCTACAGTCAAGCACCCATCAGTAGGGGTGAGCCTCATAAGGGCCTTTTCTGGTCAGTGTTCCAGGCTCTCTCCACAAATTTGCAAGAAACTTCAGTAGAAATTCCGAAATTACTTGCCAAAACTGTGTCGCTGATGGCAAAACCCCAGGAGAAGATAGAGAAGGAGGCTTGATGCACTGCAGCAATTTCACCAGCAGATCCTGGGAGCATGTTCTGCATGGTGCTATCAAGCTACATTGCTCTTCTGCCTTCTATGTGAGAGTGGGGAACACCAAATTCCAAGAACCAGAGTGAGCCAAAAGTGTCCTCAATCCACAACAGTAATGACCCTAACTAAACAATTCCAAACTAAATGGTCACACACAGAGAGCTATAAATCTTGGGTAATCTCGCATGACTGAAATTGTGTAACTGATATCAGATTTTTTGAATAGGAAGACCTAACACACCTCAAGCTGAAAATTACATTAAGGATCAAAGAACAGTCAGAATCCCTGTTTTCTCCTCCCAAACAAGCCTCTCCTTGATATATGGCTCCCAAAGAATCAAGAGCAAGAGCTTCCACAGGTAACAATTAGCTGAAGGTGTGTAGGATAACAGGAAAAAGAACCTCAGACAAAAATATTGCTGGAGATTTGGCAGCGCCTCATATCAAGCGGAGTGAAAAATTCAGACATCAACAGTTTGGTCTAAACCGACTGTTTTGTATGTCGGTTTTACAAGACCAAGTTTGTACAACAGCTGTCATAAAAAGTCCTCAAATATTTCTAAAAGACAATTTACAGGCAGCTCACACCTTCCTGCGTATTTTATGGATTTAATCCATTATCCAAGAATTGGATGTCAAGCATGAAAATGTTTGAACTAAATGCTTGATTTGAACCTGGCTTCCCATCCTGTCTTCTTTTTGCTTGGGTTTGTTGGGAATACAATCCTTCAGACTGTGGATGTGTCATCTATTTTGTTTCTGCTGACTTTGGCATGTGAACATATCCTGCTTGTACAGACGATGAGGCCAGCTGAATGTATCTCATAAGGGACTACCTCCTGTTGAAGTAAATTGTGGGTTTTTTTTCTAGAACAGAAGCCAGGAGTCTTCTACAATAAATGGCCCAAAATATTAGAATGTCTGAAATCTCCAAGAAAACAGATTTTCAGAGCACTACATGCTGGGTCTAGGGAGTGGTGGCCTGCTGAATTGACCCTTTTTGATTATGAGAGATCCAGAACTTTGTAGTGCAGGGTCATACTGTAGTGACAAATGTGATAAAACCCACAAAAAGTAAATAAAATAAACTATCTGCTCTTTTGTATGCATGGATCTGCTGAAAGGTGGTGGATCCACATAGATGCCTTGCAGAATAAAGAGCATGCTGGGAACTGGAGAACTGCTGCCTTGGGTATGGTAAATGACACCTACATCCAAGCAGTCCTGCGCAAACTTTGTGTGCCCAAAGACAGCAATGACCATACTGAATACATTTATTAGTGTTATTTATTAGTGCACAGTTATTGTTTCATCTTAGCAAATCTCACTATCATGCATTCCATACTTAAGTGTTTGATACTTCTGCCCATAAGGACTGTGTCAGTACTTTTCAGGGCAAACACAGCCTGGCCCTAACGAGGTTTTGAGGAGGCAGTAGTGTAGTCTTTTCATGTGATAAGGGGGACAGGCCACTTCAGCCAAGGATGTGGGGAGAAGTGGGAAAGGACTGAAGCTCCAGCACAGTTAGGCACCACTGATACTCAAAGGACTCAGTATTCATAGAGAGAACCTGCATGATCATCTCAAGGGGGTGCCCATGTGCTGTAGCCTGGCTGGTCAGGACTGCCCAAAAAGCCATTAGAGGTGGGTGGGGCTGGAGCAACTCCAAGCTGTGCATCCTTGACCATGCCACAGCTCTGCTAAGGCATGTCCATATGAATTTATGGGACACTGGAAGTGGAGAAAGCTGTTCTGCCTTATTACAACTTACAGGAGTGTGGAAAAGCTGCTGGTGTAGCTACTGTAGCAAAGATCTACACAATAACTCACTGTGCCTCTGTCTCTGCAAGTCAAAAATAGTATAGCCACTCATCAAATCAACAGATCAGTCAATATTTTTACATTTTCTCCTCTTTCCATTTTTTTGTGCTTAGATGCAAAATGCACTTGACCCCAAGCGTAATGATCTGAAGAAGATGGCAGATGTCTAAGCCCATGTGCTTGTCACCCCCATCATTACTCTGTTGTATGATGGCTACATAACTAGTTAGAAGAGGTCAAGGTTTGAGAGAGTGCAAACGATACAGATTAAATTTTACTTACCACATATCTGAATAATTATTTCTACAGTAACATGATTCTCTTTTCATTCTTTGTAAATGCCTCCATGATGTGCTTCTAGGAGCCCACTATCTGTTCCAAAAGCTGTTGTATCCTCTTTTTAATGATTATCAGATACATCCTCGTAATTTAGACCAGTTCGTTCAAGTTGGTCTGCTGTAACCCAACTCTTAGAAATAAGTTCTACATTCATATGGAAAGAAAATGGCATTGAAATCAAAACCACAAGAAGAACTGGGCCCAGCGGTCCAGGGCTATGTTTGGAATGAGATGCTATTCAACCTAAAAGGACTTCAGCAGAATCCTAATGTTTGTCTTCCATATGAAGTGAGAAGGTACCTGCTAGAGTCTTGTATGTTTCAATGTGTGCCCATACACTGAATTTATCCTACCATTTTCTAATCTGCTAGATGTCACCTCCTCTTTGCCCTCTCATATCCCTTCCCTAGAGCAGAGGCACTTAGGTCTATGGACAGGGATCCTGGAAGCCTGGACTCATCTGAAAACACACAAGCCTTTCTCGTCTACCATTTTGCTTCTAAATTCCCCTTCTGCATTGAAGACCTGCTGTGAATACAGACATATGTTTTTTAAGAGACACAATTTTGTCTTGCTGATCGCAATGTAATTAGAAAGCTATTTGGCACATACAGGAACTTCTGTACTAATTTGGCACTATCCCATCCTGCTACTGGCAGCATTGGTTTTGCTCCCTGTTGGCTTTTCTCCTCGATGTCTTACAGCTCCTGGAAACATCAGTCATGCCTGTTCAGGGAATAAGTCTGGCAGGATGCTGACACCTTTGCAGTACATCCAGCAGCAATGTGGCTGTGTGATGTTGGCTCAGACTCCACCACTGTATCTTCTGAGGAGATATGGCGTTGTAGAGACAGGTGCACAGTTTGCACTATGAAAGCCAGCATGACACTTCCCATTGACTCAGCTTCAATTACAGGGTTTTATCTGCGTTATGCTTCAAAATAGGGTCCTATGTCAACTCCTCATTAGGTTTTTGCTGAAGAACTTGAAAGAGAAAGTAAGCATTATTCCCCTGGTCCTCACTTGCTTTAATGGGAAAGGACACATCCAGCTCCTGAGTTGTGATATTTCAGATTTCAAAGGTCTTAGATACCCTTGATGATCCGTGAAAATATGGGGCCCTCTAATCTATCATACTGTCTCCAGCAGTCTCCTGCTACTTTTACCAGTAATGAAAACCCACATTTTTCTGGTTGTAGCAATTATGGAAAAGAATAGCTCATAAACTTTACACAAGAATTTTCTTATCACGATAGCTTAGCCAATGACTACTTTTTTGCCACTTTGGATATTTTAGCCATCCCACTCAATTAAAAATTCATACCCTTTAAATGAACACACATTCAAAACATGAAATCATGCTGAAGCCCTTTCCTGCTCTTCTGCAGATCTGAGCCCTCCTTCTTGGGACTATTGATCTTCATTCTCAGCAGTCCTTTGAAATCCAGCCTTCCTTGTCTGCTGGATTATTTAAGCTTCTTCCAGATCCTTTTTCAGGCTAAATAGGGAGATATAGAGCCACCTTCTCTTTCCTAGCTCTTTGCTCCTTTTTTCTCAGTCTCTCGGTAGTATGGCTGTTTGTACCTCCTCATGCCTATTGAAATGTTCCTTGCAACTTCCTTTGCAATTCTGAGGAGATATTCTGAGTATTGTCAACACAAATCACTCACATATTGTGACCTATCAAAACCAAACACATGCAGACTTTATTAGGGTTTTTTTTGTTGCTTTTCTGAGATGTCACAAGTCAAATTTTAAAGCTTGTTTCTAGATGTATGAAAGCAAGCAATTAGCTTCCTTCTTTTAATGAAAACTTTGATTTTTCACACAGTATTACTGCCACTGGGAAAGGCCACAACAAACAACACTGGGATGAGCTCTGTAATAAAGAATGAACAGCAGAGTATACCTCCTAGTTTCACCTTGGCTTGAATTGAACCCAGCCCACCATGCCAGGCCAGGTCTGTGCTGCCTCCAAGAGAAAACATTTTTGCTCTTAATATCATTTGCAGTCACTGAAACTAGTACAGCTGCAGATGTAATTGGTATAAATGGCTGGTGCCTTTCCAATCCTGTAGAATCCGGTAAAAACTTTCATCAGTGAATTCTACAAGTTTGCTTTACCCTACTTATTCATGGTTCTTCTTATCTTCTTTAAAAGTGTCATCTTGTAAATATGAGCATCCCCCTTTCCTTGTTTTCTGGGACAGACAGAACAAGACTGTCTGACTGGTAAAGATGTTGATCCTCTGTGCTCATGAAAATGTGGGAGGAATTAGGTCCTCCCTGCAGATTTGACTGCATTCTCCAGAACCTAAGCTTTCATTTAAAAAGCTAATGAAGTGTTTAGCCCTTCTGGTTGTGAAGATAACCATGCTTCAGTTTGCATTTTGCAGAGGTTATCTTGTTGCGTCAAAGCCAGAGAAACTGCAACTAAGCCATGGAGTTATGAGCTTCCTCTGTTTTTTTTTAAAGGAGGCTAACTGTAAAATGATGCATCAGGGATGTTGGTGCAGCACAGACCTGGGGACAGAGAAAAACTTTGCTGGAGTGAGGATATCTGAGAGGCTTGTCCAGCCTGGATGGGGGTTTCTGTGAGTTTCTGCTGTCTCCTGCCTCCTCTCTGCTCCATATTCCTTACTGGCATCACTCTCCTCCAGCTTCATACTTCAATCCTTCCTTGTATGGTTCCTTCATGGGCCCTGGCTGACACAGTTTCACTTTCTCATACAAGTTTATAAACCCAGACAGTAAGTATCTCAATAATTAAAAAGTATAAGAGGCAAGATAGGTCATGATCCTGATTGGAAAATGACAGAGGGGTGAACTTTGATGGAAACAAATGGAAATATCCTGAAGAGGAGCAGGAGGGCAAATCCTAGCAAGGAGTCTGAGTACTCAGACACCCCAATGCCAATGCAAATCTTTCCAGACTCCCATTGGTGCACTGTCAGAGAGATTGGCTGGCTCCTAGATGCAAGTGACCAATTTCATCATGCTCAGCCCATCTACTCACTTGGGAAGCATGAATTATTCAGAACTTCTTTTGCCAAGCTCGCATTTTACATGCAGTATCTAAAGTCAGATGCAGCAATGAGTCTGATGGGCCACCCCTCTGTGTGCACACGTGGCTACACGTGCAGCCACATCTGCACACCAGGGTAGGTATGTTCTTATCCTCTTCTTAATGCATTCCCCCACTTCAGCATCTTGGGCACATTTTTATGCTACAGCTGCTTAGTATCTTTATTGAGCTGTTCACAATAATGCTCTGTTCTTTTCTCCAGAGATTACAGTTAATTCAGAAGCCATCACTGTGTCAGAGTAGTTTAAATTATTTCTTTCAAATGCATTACCTTTTAGTTTAAGTTCATCTGCCCTCATGTTAGGACAACCACCAGTGATATCAGAGTTGCCTGGTGTTTCAAAAAATCCTTTGCAGCTTCTCTTTTCTGATCAAGTTTTCATCAGCGGCATATTTGACATTTCATTGTTCTAATTCTTAGTGTTATTAGGAAATGCAGTACTTAGCAAATCCACTGAAACTGTGATCACAGTCTTAAGACATAGGAAATAATTCCAAAAAGTCTCTAGAAAACCTAACAGCTACAGTTCTTACCTGCTAGTCTGTTTTTGCCTCCTATCTATTGTAAACAGATCCTCATAGGAACTTAAGAAAAAGTGTATTATATGTACAATATATTCCCCTGTACATGGATAGATAAAAAATAGCTCTTATAGACATCCTTAGGGCACTTCGCTCTTAATATTTTTCCACCTCAGGCTTCAGACATTTATTCCCACTGCCACCTTGTCTCTTCTGCAGTTGTTAATCCAGGACAAGATTTTACCTCTTCTTCTTGTTACTGGGCTTCTTTCACAGTCTCATGGGCAGAATCCTATTGAAAGCTTTTCAACACTCTAAATAAATTATATCCATCATCTTGCCTTATTGTACTGTTTTTAACTCAGAGAATTCCAGGAGTTTAGGAGAAGTGTAATTTACTTTCATGTATGTCACATGAATGTGTCCTTATCAAATTATGAGGATTTTTGTTCTTTATTACCCTAATTATTTTCTCAGTATTCTACACTCAAGTATTTGATTAAGAAAATATCCTTTGTTCCTCTTTTATATATGGGCTCCATTTTGAGCGCTTCTATCTGGATCAGTGCTGCAACCTCTGCTTCATATGAGGGGAAACTCTCTCAGCTTGTTGACTATGTGCTATCTTCAGATTTTACAGTAACCTGGTCAACTCTCAGGCTTGACTGCAGTAAAGAAAGCAGCATAGCTTGAAATAAGATATTTCAATATTTTTTGTAGAGATCATTTATGGATAACTGTCTTACTGCAAATTTTCTCCATAGCTTTAACAAATCTTGTTGTAATAATTCATTTGACATAATGCACAAGCTACCATGGCACAGTTGGTTTCATGAATGGCTTTATTGGGGATATTATTGCAATCTGAGGAAAACAGAAGCTTTGTGGGAACTTTCTCTACCAGCTAGACTACCGTACTTAGCTATGAGAACTATTATTAACCCAGTTACAGAAAAAGTTACATGAATAATGAACGAGCTATTGTTGCATGCTGCAGGCTCTGAGATTTAAAAAGAAAAGCTGAAGGTGTTCACTTGGTGAAGTGGAGGGAAAATACGGGAAAAGGGAGTGTGCCATTTTCTTTTGTCAAATATTTAATTTGTATTTCAGGTTAGTTTTAGAAAGGTATTGATCAACATCTGAAGACAATGATGTTCTTCCCAAAGACCATGATGAAAACCAGCCTGCATGAGAAACTGCACCTTTGAGAGGCTGGACTAGAAGATCCTCAGAGACATAAGTCCTAATTTTTTCTCCACTGCAGAAATGGACCCTCTTCCTTGCTTTTATCCTACACACCACAAAGTAATTTTTTCTCAAATACCCAGTACTGAGGCAATCACTGGTCAGTCCTCATCTCCAGACAGGCTCTGAGTTCCCACTGCTTAGACAGATGCTCAACAGCACCAAAGCATCAGAAATCCAAGAACCGCAGTGCCCCAGCTGGCTCTGGGCAGAGCAAAAGATGCAGAGGATCCAGAATGATCCTGATCCTAAGCCTCCAGGCTATATGCAGTCACTTCTTGTTGAATTTTCTTCAGAGTGATCATAGAATCACAGAATAATAGAATAGTTTGGGTTAGAAGGGACCTTAAAGATCATGTAGTTCCAACCTCTCTGCCATGGGCAGGGACACGTCCCACTAGATCAGGCTGCTCAAGACCCCATCCAACCTGGCCTTGAACATCTCCAGGGAGAGGGCATCCACAACTTCCCTGGGCAACCTGTTCTAGTGCCTCACCACTCTTATGGTGAGGAAATTCTTTCTTATGTCCAGTCTAAATCTGCTCCTCCCCAGTTTATACGCATATCACCCTGTCCATCCTAGTTCTCTTTCTGGAGCTACCCAAAAGCTGTATTTATTACTTAATTCTGTAAGCTTTCCCACGTGTAGCTTAAGAAAGAGGAGCGATATCTCTTGCACTATTTCCCACCATGAATACATAAGATCTCACTGGAAGATGATGGACGTTAATGTGTCCTCCCACCAGGAGATATGTTTTTGTTTGTGTTCTGTGCAGACTGAAAGGTTTAACATGGGAGGGTAAGAGCACCCTGTCCCAGACTTTGCCTGGGAACAGAGGGGTCACAGGGGAAGAGGAAGACCTGCAATCAATAAGCTTATGGTCTGATCTACAGGGGGAACGTAAAGGAGGTGTCATACCTAGTGGCCTGTAACCTTCTCCAGGTCTCTCCTGCTTCTGAAGTAGTTCTTTGCACAAGAGTTTTAAATCATCATGGAGAAAGTGTGAGAAGGACTCACTAGCCCTATGGTCAGATACCTTCTTGAGGCCTGAATCCCATCTATCTTCCAACACAAGAAGCTGAGAGTCCCTTTGAGTACTCTGCAGCCATCTTTTGGGGCATATCTATGAAGTCTGGTCCTTTCGGAAGGAGAAGGAATTTAGAACTGAGTCTCCCAGACAAAGGCAAAAGTGAGGCAAAGACCACAGACAATGTCAAGAAGTGTCAAGAGGATGGGGCCAGACTTTTCAATGGTTCCCAGCAACTGGACAAGGGGCAGTGGGCACAACAGGAGTACAGGCAGTTTCACTTGAATATGAAGAAAATTTTCTCTACTGTGAGGGTGACAGAGCACTGGAACAGGTTGTCCAGGGAGCCTGTCAAATCTTCTCTGGAGATATTAAAAAGCCACCTGGATGTGTTCTGGTACAGGCTGCTCCAGTTGAAAATTAACCATTCAATCCCATTTGGTATTTTTAGTTTCGCTGAATTCACATGTATCATTTTTGCACTGATAAAACTATCATATAGGAAGAAAGTTCTACTAACTGAAAGTAGCATTATACTGTAATTTGTTCTCCTCTCCCCTCTATTCTTTATTATTATTAATTATTATTATTGTTATTATTATTTCTAGGGCTACTTTTGCTGGAAACACATCCTGCAAACATTTCATATGTACTGTATTTTTTTAATCTGAGACTGTTTCTTCTTGAGGATGCACGGAGGAAAAATTTCTGTTTTCTAAAGGACAACTGGATGGCTCCAACAACCTGTTCACTCTTTCTGCTTAGCCATCTGGCAGAGGGAGCTGCAGGGACCCAGGCCTGGCCTGCGTGTTCATACTCTGCCAAATACAGTGCCTGCTCTTCTCTCAGTGGGAATCGCTCTGCCATGTCCCTTGAACTTCATACTTAAACTCCATAGCTCATTTATGTGATCAGGCTGAGCTAAACACTCACCAAACAGAATGTGTTGAAGAGCAACTCTAGATCAGGTGAAATGTGCCATGGAGAGAAGAGGAGCTGCACTGCACATCACTGGGAAGACCTCATTGCTTTGAAACTTCTGACTTTAATTCACATTTCATTGGTTTTGCTTGCCAGGTTTTTTTCTCTCACTTGTCACCTAGAAAATAATCCAGAGTTTGTACAGTGACACAAAAGTGATTTGAAGTAAGACTAGATTAATTTCCGTATTGCAGTCATTCCACGAAACAGCATAGCTAATATTATGCCTGAGGGTAAAACATATTTGGACTGCTTTCATATTTTAATGAAAAGTATATTCCACTGAGTATTAAAACTAAACAACATTACCTAGAGATACGTTAATAATAGTTTTGTGGCTTACTGGAAGATTAAGATTTGACAATTCCCACAGAAGAACTGCATTCTATATAAATTCCTTTTAAACCTTGACAACAATCCTACAGAACTGATTATTTATTTTAAAAATGTCAGCAGGGTATGACCACTGAGCTGAAATATCTCATTTTCAAGAACATCTTCAGGGATGATGGCAAATTACAGGCACTTACAGCAGTGCACTTGGCATTAAACAATACAGCGTATGATCAAATATGACAAGTAGAGGACTTAGGGTTTCTTTATAAACAGAACAATAAATTTGCTTAAGAGGCAGATAAATTATGATAGAATGTAATATTCTGTACTATGATGTTCTAGTCCAATGGCTCTGAATAACCAAAGAATTTTGTTTGTTTTTTATTTCAGAGAATTTAAACTCTTTCATCTTCACAGCTTTCAGTCTCTGTTAGTCATCAAACAGAGCCTGATATTGCACTAGACAAAGAAATAACTACCTAATAAATGGCAAAACTGGATTTTTTTATGCAATTGGATTTTTTTACTCCTCCCTCCCAGGGAAACTGTTGTAGAATTTCCTGCTGCTACTTTATATAAAACACTGCTGTAGGGTTTGTGTTTTAGTCAATTATATGACTTTAAAAAATAATTTTAACATTCATTTTTCTTTGAGATTTATTTTTCACATTAAAAAAATCACAGAATTTTCACTGTGTTACAGAAATGATCCTGTGATTGAAACATACCAATGACACACATGAAGTTTCATTTGCTAAAATAAAAACATGGATACCTTAATTAAAAAATCTGTCTTCCATCAGAGCACCAGTGGTCTGGGAATTACCCTGTCAGTAAATGTACGTCCAAAGATCACAGAAGGTACAGACAAATTTTAAGTGCTCAGTGTAAGATTTTCCTAGTGGAGAACGGTATGCTGTATGTTTTTATTCCTTTTGGTAATACTGGCTTGGTAGAAAAATTCCTTTTTCCAAAAATACCCATGAAGCACTCTGTGCTGCACAGCTCCTAGAAGTAGATACTGTCACCTGTTTAAAAAAAGTTAGGGACAGACCCTCACCCAGGCCAGGTCAGCATGACCCCACTGAATTCAGTGCCAGATCATAACAACTGGGACATCAGCTTTCATGTCTTTAGTGAAGTCTCTGTTCTATACTGTGGGGCTACAGGTGAGAAATACTTATAGTTTTGTTGAGTACATGAATGTTTCCAAAGTGCCTGCTGTTGAAACACAAGTGTGTTGTTTACAAGATGTTTCCCCCCCATTTGGCCACTGTGGTGACCACTGAAACACTCCTGCAGGGCTGTGCAGGTACAGTAGTTTTGCTTTATCAAGACTCACCTATCTGAGAGTGTTGATGCTTCATACCTGGGGTCTGGGTGTTGCCTGCCTTGCTCCCTATATGCACATTTTCCCCATGCTCACTCAGGTGTCACTGTGACTGTGTAGAACCAGGACACACCAGCTGGAACCTTCAGCACAGGAACAGAGCACAGAGACCAGCACCCACAGCAAACCCTCTGAAGACACATTTAAGACCTAGTAAAGCTACACCAAGTGACACAACCAGCAATCTTGCAGAAGCTCCTGAGAGCTCAAGTGTCACTTCTTCAACGGGAAACTATTTTTCAGTTCTAAACTAACAAGGGCTGCATTGAGCGAAGGGCAGCTGCTGACGGCAGAGTGTCTGAGCCACTGCTGCAGCAGAGCCTGCCTCCTGCCTCATTCATTTCCCATACACTGCTAGACACCCACACAGACCAAAACCCCAAAACTAAAGCCATCCCAGCCCTCAACTGTGGCATAAATGACTCAAATGCTGGAACAGAAAACCAGGAAACAATCAGATGCATCACACTGCTGGAATACTTTATGTTGTTTTACTGAGGGAAACCTTCTTTAACATCCCCAGGATTCCCTTTAGTAGGGGAATCATTTGGCAGTAACAGCTTTCTTTACCACCTCCACTCCCAGTCCCAAAACAAGGATGATGATTAAGGAAAAGAGGACTTGCGCATGTATTTATATTGAATGTCCTGCCAATGTCCTGCTCCTACCACAGGTCTTGGGACATTCAAAGCAGCAGCAAGGTAGTCTTAGGATTACATTTACATCCATCAAGAATGGCACAAGCCCATTATTTTCCTCCTCATCCTAAGCTACACTGGATGCATCTTCACCATTGCTGAGATTTGGCCTGAAGCCTACAGATCACTGTTTCAACATGACTTCCTGCTGGTTTTTTCTTTCAGGAAGTTTGAGATAATTATCTGCAATAATCCTTGTGGACACTGTGGTTAAAAGCCTGATTCATGACTATTTTGTGTCTCATGCCCACATCACTGCTAGGTGAACTTTGTGTTTTCTGCCCAGTTCTTACTTTCTGCTGTGCCCACAGAGCAACAATGGCTGAGAAAATGTTCTGCCAGAGCTTCTGCCTTAACTTCAAAGCAAAGGACTGATTGGAATAGTTCATATGCACCCAGGAGCACAGACAAATCAAGGCAAGGAGTCATTTTTCCAGGAGGCATCTGTAGCAATTGCCTCATTCTCCAGCTATTGCCCATGATCCTGCAGTGTGCAGCCCTGAGAGAAACTGGGGTACTCAGCAAAGCACTGTCTGCTGCATCTTCATCCCACATCCTCCAGCAGTCCACTGGGCTGGGCTTTAAGACTGATTCCTGAACACACAGGACATGACAAGCATGTCATAAGATTAAATCAGAAATCTATAATCCCAAACAGGTCGAAATGCAAGAGGAGAGATTTCCACTCTGGACTAGACCAGGGATTTGTACAAAGATTGGGAAAAGGACCTATATTCAATAAGAGAAGAACAGAGCCAATATCAGCACTGCCAAAGGAAAATTGAGATTGATCTCACAAAGCTTGAAACAGAAGAGTAACTATCCTTCATCAGCATAAAGGAAAACAGAAGTGAGGCACTATGGATCTAGACTTTGCCTCAGTCTAGAGGATGATAAGCCCAATTATGAAAGCAAAATACAGATGATGGAAACAAGAGCTGGAAATCATGGAAACAAAGTTCAAGGGGTTCAATGCACTTGGTTCAGAGAAATGGACGATCTCATCCCCATGCTCTGGAAAAAAAAATAGCAGAAAAACATGGTGAGATGGGTGCTTCAGAAGGAAAACAAAGTGTTCAGATCAAATCTAGACTCATTAGTCTTCCTCAGTGGTATTCAGGATTTAAAACAGATTCTGAAGAAAATCATAATTAAATACATGAATGTGAGGGGAAAATGCAATAAAATGCAACAGGGATGATTTTAAAGCAGTTTCTGCCAGATTGTCTTTCATGAGACAATAAATTCATCTAATAAAGAAAATGTTCCAGTTGAACCCTTGGGACTTCAGCAGGGTATTTTGCTATAGGTCATATGGAAATCCTTTCTTTAAAATGGAAAAGCTGGGGTCAATTGGGAAATTGAAAGGTGAGTAAGAAGCTGGCTTAGAGATAGGAACGTGGAAGAAAAAGGAGGCAATGAGTAATCCTGCAAGAAGTATTTAGCTGGAGGGAGGTTACTAGGCAATACTCCAAAGTCTTAATATTTTGATAATGACCTTGTCAAAACCGTTAGAACTGTGCTGATAAATTAGCTGGTGACCTAATGTTGAGGAACACCGTGAACACAGAGGAACAGCAGAATATGATACAAAAAGACGTAAATGGCCCTCAGGGCTGGAGTAAAGGAAAGGGATGAAATCTTATAGTACCATAAATGAGCTCACGCACTTGGGAATATACAGACCCAGTGCAAGCTTCAAACCTAGGAATTTACTCAGTCACACCAGCCTAACACACCAGTTATGTAATTTTCATTGGCTGGGGTGGGAAGGAGTCTCCAAAACACCCTTAAATTATAGAACATAAAGAAGATGATGCACATTAAATATCAATCATTTTTCTGGGCAAAATTCATGTTGCATGGCCAAAGCAAGAAGAGGTAATGTTTGACACACTGCTCCAGGGTGTCCCATCAGCAGCTCCTTTGTAAAACCCTCCTGTGAGTCACAGCATCAAACATAGGACTAGTACAGCCACTGGAGCTCACAGTGCTGGCAGGTACCATACTACCCAAATAAGACCGTCTATCACCACTTGCTGGCTGGGCACCAGGCAGCATGGGGTCACAGGAGACTTGAGGTTGTCCAGACTGCAAGGACTGTCTTACCACAAGCTTCTCAACAATCATGCTCAGGAATAGGGGGTTTGGAGCAGGTTCAGTTAACAACAGATGGTCAGCCTCAAGGGACAGGATTTGGAGCAGAGCTCTCCCAAATCCCTTAGTAAGAAATAGCAATAGCTATTTTTTTCCCTAATGTGGACATGGCAACCTTCATTGCTTGGCACTTTTTTTTGGCCAGTTTTCATGTGCTACAGAGGGCATGGGCACAGATGATGTTTCACAGAGCAGTTTCTCTTGAGACCCTGCAAAGCCTTAAGGAGAATCACTAGCCAAAACACAAGCAGAAGCAGGCTCTGAACCTGTTCCTTTGCCATACTGCTTTGCCATCACAGAGGCAAGCAGTTGAATCCAGGACTTAGCACACATCTGCAGAATAACAAATGCATTTCCCAGAGCTAGAGATACTTTGTGTGAACTGAATGGAGGCAGTTTGGATTAACTTGACTATAGATAGAGCACAGAGCCATAATTTGGGTCTTCACACACAGTAGGCTAGAGGAAAATGAGCCACCTTTCAGCTCACTGAATAGCTACTGGATAGTATTTTCAATAATCCTTACAGAGCATCTGTGATGACTAAACCTGATTCTATAAGCAGTGGATAAAGACCTCCGAGATCTGAAAACATAAATGGTCTAAATATCAAGTCCTAGCAAGGTGTGCAGAGGACCAGTTCTCTATGTGAACAAACTCTTAAGGTATCTGTAAAAAGCCAGAAAATAACTTGCACAAAAATCTCTCAGGTCAGAAAAATAATTTTAATGGCTATTTTTCTACTTTTGAAGGAAAGGTTATCGTAGCTTTATCCAATTTCCACATTAAGACCTCAAAATTGCAGTCAAATATGACTTTCCAGGCATTCCCACTGCAATATCAAGACTTGTCTATAAAAAATGCACAGAAATAATTTGTCTGGAGAACAGGAATTCTGATGATATGGTATCAGCAAGGAACTTGCTAAAGACCCCAAATGCATCTATAAAACATGGGCTGAAATACTGGCTTAAATTTATTGTTCAATTACAGCCTCAGGCTCTTGGAGTTTATTGCTGCCAAGAAATATATATGACATTAAATTATGGAATATTTTGTTAAATATTTTAATATGTTTGAGTACTCGTAACATTTTATTTAAGCATATTATTCAGAGAACAGAAAACATTACTCTTTCCTAATTAAAGGTGTGAGTCAGCAAGACCAACAAACTACTTACTCCAGCATTGGATGAAGCTCTTAAGAGGGAGAAAAATCCCACTAGAAAGTCCCCTGTTATCCTGGCAATGCCTGCCTGAGTGACATCTCAATGTATTTTTGCTGAGTTAAGCCTTACAAGGCCCATCCACTTATGGCACAAGATTTCATGTCACCATTAATTTATTTGATTTGTCAAGAGATTAATAGGCATGTGAGAAGTTAGTTAAAATTTCACAGCACATTGTGAGGCTTTGTCAGCTAAAGGAAGGCTATTATTAGTGGGAGCATAGATTCTTTTTGAAGGGTGGAAGGCCACAAAACATGAAGTGGGATTGGCCACCTTTTGTGAAAAGGGCCATGCAAACAGTAGGCAGTATGTTCCTGCTGCTTTGGCCAATTAACTCTATAGCAAGACTCATCAAAAAAAGAACTGGATAAAAGAAGATACCTTAATTCAAAGAATATCTGTCAGGGTTTGAGTTGGTTTACTTCTTGTGATCACACCTGCAAGACATGCTTCACCATATAGCTCTGGAGAAGCATGAGAAATAGCAGACTAACAGTTTGATCTCTCACTTACACGGCTGGACCCACACCTGAGAAGCTCAGAAGCTGCAGGCTTGGCTATCTCCATCTAGAATAGGCAGGCATACTCCTTGGGCAACTCATCATCATCTGTCACCCAGACCAATGAGAAACAGTTTTCTTTTACCTTTTGCTTTTTTGGAAACCACAACAGATAACGGGTGCATCTGGGTCTCACCCCTGTATAGTTTTAGGATTTCTGTGGAACAGCAAAGCCAAAGCAGAGGATTACTAAAAGTTTCACATTTACTCTAGCCCTTTTCACTGCATTAAAGGGGCTGTATCTAATCTAGGCTCTGTTAATAGGAATCCAGTATTTAAACCAGGATCCCCTCTTAGCTGCAAATTTTTAATAAAATTTCTAAACGGCAACATTACTTTCATTACTAATGAAGTAGATATAATTATTGCTGAGTGAGCAGTCGATACATATTAATAGCATCTCATTCAAACATGCAGTAAAATTGCATTAGGTCTAGAATGTACCCTGTAGGAAACAATCTCTCACTGCTACAAGGCCAGATTCCCATGTTGTTCAAAACCATACAACTAGAGGAATAATTCTGCTAACTCCTGATAGGTTTGAGAGAAATACATTTTCAACAAACTTGCCCAAACCAAGGCTCTCATCCCTTGTGATCAAAAGTCAAATTCACAGTGAAGTGTGGCCACTGGAATGCTTTCCACCCCATTTCTGCTCTGCAGCCTCCCTGATAGTCCCTTTAACCCATCACCCTAAGTCAGTCAACTGGGTACACTCCAAAGGAGGAGATGATGGCCAGAACATCTTCAGGCCATGTCAGCATCTGAAACCAGATTTCTCCTTCCTGGAATGTTCTCTTTCCTAGAATGTTGCATCATGAAGCAACATGGCCACCTGGTTCTCAAGCTCAGTGCAGCTGGGTGCTGAACATCAGGAGACGACTTCTATCTGTGGGCCATGCCTGAGCAGAGCCAAGTGACATGAATCTCTGAGTCAGCTCTAACTCCTAGAGAGCTGTAGTAGCTCTGCTGTTTTCTATTGCCTTCTTCTAGGTAGCTTCCTCAGCAGTAGCCAGGGTTTTCTGAGGACCTAACCCTCTCAGTCACTCCGTACGCATGAGCAGGCTAGATCTAACTCCTGCAAGCTAGACTTAACTCTTGCTACTGCAGCCAACTCTCAAACACCATATTGCAAAATATTGCCTGAATTGGAGCCACCTAAAAGGTTTTTTTCTTGGTGGCACCATCACACATCCCTGAGTCCCATAGCATCTGCAAGTGTTTCATCTGCCTTCTAAGAATCATAGACTACAAGATTGGAAGGGACTTCGAGGATCATCTTGTCCAACCTTTCTTGGCAAAAGCACAGTCTAGACAAGACAGCCCAGCACCCTGTCTGGCTGAATCTTTAAAATGCCCAACGTTGGGGAATCTACCACTTTCCTAGTGAGATTATCCAAAGGCTGATGATTATCATTGTGAAAGATTTTCCTCTTGTGTCCAGTTAGAATCTTCCTAGTAGTAACTTGTATCTATTATCCCTTGCCTTTTTCATGTGACTTTTTCTAAAAAGGAAGTCTCCATCTTCTTTGTAGCCACCCTTTAAATACTGGAACATGCTGATAAGGTCTTCCCTAAGCCTTCTTCTCTCAGGACTGAAGCAACTCAGTTATCTCAGCCTTTCCACATTTGGCCGGTTTCCCAGTCCTTTGATTATCTTTGTACCCCTTCTCTGGATACTCTCCAGATTGTCCACATCTTTTTTTGCATAGTGGGGACTAAAACTGAACACAGTATTCCAGGTGTGGCCCAAGAGGCAGCAAAGTACAGTGGGATAATGACTTCTTTATCTCTGCTGGTGATGCCCTTGTTCAAGCAAACCAGCATTCTGTTGGTTTTCTTTGCTGCAGCAGCAGCACAGTGTTTGCTTCTATTGAGCTTGTTGTCCATGAATAGTTCAGTAAGAATTGGACTTAGTTCCTATATCTGCTTTTAAGGACACTTGAGCCAGAGCTATGCTTTTAGTTGCAGCTATAGCCATCTTTTAAAGCAATTAAGAGTCTGGTTTGCATTCAAAATAATTAGCTTTTGTGGAAGAGCTGATATCTCTTCCTTGGACTTCAGGTAACGCTCTCTTTGACCATGAGAGGCATATACTGAGATGGTAATGCCTTCACTGTAGCCATGCGACCAAGAGACATTTTGAGTCTGGCAATGTTGCCTCTGTACAGATATCCTGAAAACAGCTGTCTGCTGAAGTTTGCTGTATCTTCACATATTTTATGAAATCCTTATAGAAACTGTGGCTGAAATTAAAGCTGGTAGGAGAATCTGGTAGGATTTGAAAAGCACAATTCACAGAGAGTCATGAGAGTCATTGGAAGCAAATCTCTCTGAAGTTGATACAGTCACTGTTCTGGATGAACATATTTGCCTTGTCCCTATAGGAGTAGAGCACATTCCCCACCAATGCAGAGTCTTGTTCTAAAGAGGGATTTTCTGAACATCAGCAGCTTGTCCAAATGCTAATCCTGAAATTATTAAAGCAATTCTCTAAAGACTCTGGTTTTTCCAAATACATGTTAGAGCTTTATCCTGAACACTGTTTTTCTTTTCATTTGTCCACAAAACCTACAAGAGATTTTCCTATTTAGGACACAAGTCAGCACCTTTGAATTTAGTGGAAATGTTATTATTGAAATAACATGAATTATGATTTTTTTACAGAAAACAGGACATTTAAACTAGCTATAACACATGAACATCAAGTAATTCCCCCTTCTTGATGGGGAGTGGAATAGCAATATCGCCAGTAGATAAATATTCCCTGTTCTTCCATTTCTCTCTTGATCACACACATCTATAGTACACACCAAGAAAATTACAGCATCAAAACTGAGAGTTTAGAAAATGTCCAGAACTATAAAAATGTTGGACAGAAAACAGGCAGGAAAAGATTCTGATTTGCTGAGCACTGACCGTGAGTGCCACAGTGGAAGAAGATGGATTGCAGTAAGACACTGGCAGTCTATTTAGTGAACTCTCACTCACTGTAACTGAAAATAACCCAGATAACAGATATACCCAAAGCCATTTTGACTGAGACATAGATCTCCTCCTAGCTCCAGAGTTGGATTTCTGCACATTTACAGTGTCAGTGTTACTCTGCTATTAGCCATCATGTTTAATTCTTTCCCTTCTAGGTAGCTCTGTTAGTATAATGCCATAATTTCTATCTGAAGATCACTTTTATCTCACAGTTAAAGGCCCCAGTGTAATGTTTTCAGAGGACTGGAAACCCAGGATTTACCTGGAATGTATGATTGCAGGCAGAAGAGCCAATGGTAAATGCTGGAGACTAAGCAGGCAGATCTAGACATCAAGGTCTCCACTGTAAGCATTACAGCACTGCAGCCTAGATGTCATAGTGCCCACAGGTCCCACATTTTCCCTTTGCACTACGTCTTGCTTTCATTACCACTCTTTTTCTGTCTTCAAAGATCAACATTGCATGAGCACGGAGTGGTTTTAAATTGTTCTTGTAGTTCCTCCATTGTCCATTAGGGGAATACAAATGCATTTCTCCATAACGTATTTTCTTAAGTATTTCATTTAAGACCAACCCATTTATACAGCAGACATTAGATCTGAGCTTTTTCAGAGTCAGAATCAGCAGTATCTATCCAGATAAGGCAGGGCATATCTTAGGATACTTGCATTGCTCTTCCCATATATATGGGAAAGACGTGGATTCAAGACACTATGGCTCCATGATTTGAAAGAACAACTCTGTAGTTTTCAGAGTATCAGCTTAACATGCAAAGTAATAACTCCCTTAATCCTGAAGATTTTCCCATAGTCTTCTAAATGCTGCTAGTTACTTCGAAATTTCAACAGTAGTGGGAACTTTCTGTGGGAAAATATCCAGACAGGTGAATTTACTCTTCTGCTTGAGGAATACATCTGTTAGTGTGACTGTTTTCCCATAGAACCCACTAGAAGAATGCTGCTCTACACCTCCCATTCTTAAAAAAACTAGTAGTCTTTTCTAAAAGTGAATGTGCAAAATACAAATTGACCCATAATGATTCACAGGTTTTGGCGGGAATAAGAAACCCAAGACTGAGTAATAAGCATAGATAAATATCTTAAACAAAGCAGTTTTGCTAGTAGCCATCTAGGTTAAATACTCTCTTTAAACCTCATCCAGGCAACCCTGTCGTGACTATGAAGCAATCGTGGCAAAGGAGAGACGATACTGTCAGTCCAAGGACATAGCTAAGCTTTACACATTTTGTTCCTGGAAATGGGTCAAAGATTTTACTTTCCTTCTTGTCATTATCCCAACATGGAATTGGGAAATAACTAGTACCATAAATTCCTCAGAATAAATCATCTGAGTGAGGAGCTCTCTCATGCTTCCTCTTAGCTGATGTCTCTGTAGATTTTTCTTTGAATTTACTGTATTTTCCTTTGAGCTTTTTGCAGGTGGAAATGTTTCCTGGGAAAAATAAAGCTCCCAAAGACAAGTAACGTCATTGTTGCAGCAGCTCAAATCATGGAGACTTCCACATTTTCACAGGCTGAAGGAGTATCCAGGCAATAGGCGTTTTCAAATTGTTGCTATCTACCTTAAATCATCCAGCCTTCAGGACAGTTTTGTGTACTCCCAGCCTCCAGTTTTTGGCCTGAGATGTTTCTTGAGCCTCCTGGAGTAACTCCAAATCCCAACTGAGATGACAGTGCCAAGGCCTTCTATCGCTGCACAGAGCTGGGGAAGAAAAGCAATCTGGATCCTGCCAAGCAGCCCACAAATGACTTGCTGGGCCCTTTGTTGGTTTGATTCCCTCAAAATAGGGGTTCTCTTCTTTTCCTGATAGTGTTTTGTACCTGTATGCAGTGCTGATTCTCAAATGCAAAACAAGATCCGGGGTGGGGGGAGGCTCTGAAGCTGCAGGGGCAGGAGGTTTGTCAAACAAAAGGAAAATTTGCTTTCCCAGCTTGCTTTCCCAGCCTTGCCAGAGCTGATGACTGTCTCTGGCAGCAGGTGGATTGACACCCTCCTGGGAGCAGAATCCATATCCACGGTGTCTTGGGCTGGGCCAGTCCTGGGATCCAGCTTCTAAGTAACCCAAATGACAGTAGCAAGAAATGTTTCCTTTGACTGTACATCCCCCCTGAGCCCTTTCCTCACCACGCTTTCCACTTCTTGCAATGCACCAGTGGTACAGGCTCTGCTGGGCTGGAGGAGACCAAAGAGGAGGAAAGCAATAGGGGCAGTAAATGAGTGCATGTTAAAAGTTAACACCATCAGTCAAAAACCTCACATATGGAACATTATCAGTCTCTGAAAGTTATCATGCAGAAGCAAACTGCTGAGTGCATAAATATTTTACAGGCCTTAAACTATTGAACAGTTATTGGAGCTAGGATTTAATCTCTTTCAGCCTGACTTGACAAAATAACAGAAATGGCTCATAGTGAGAAAACAGACTGCAAACTGATGTGATGAAGCCTTGAAGTATATCCAGGGAACCCATTCTCCTCCCATAATAGTAATTGTTATCAGTGTCATTCACTGACTTTAAAGAAGTTACTTTCTATTCACACTCAAAATATGTGGGAAAAGAATAGAGTGCAAAGCTTTTTATTAATCTTTGAGAGATTTGCAGAATTTGAACCTAATCACTCATGATGCCAAGAGCATCTCATGTGCTAAATTTTCTTAGTGCCCTTCGACTGCAGAAAGATTTTTCGTTTTGCGATAAAACTGAAGGGATGGATGTGATAGATGAGGACCTCAACACAGGCAATGAAGTTCTTCCCATAAATACACAGGAAATTTCCCACTGTTTTCCTGAAGGAGTGATTTATGTTGCAACTATAACCCTTTCCATCAACTTAATGACTTTATTTTCTGTGTGAATTTCAAGAAAATTTGGGAAACAACCCAGCATGGCTTTGCATCTCATATGGCTGGGCTTCTCCCAGCTACACAGAAAAATCCCACTCATTTCCCCAGCCATACTAACCAAGGATGAACCCACTGCTCTGCAAAGTGGGCTTTGCAAGCACTTTCCTTTTTGGCTGCTTCCCATGTGCCATGCAAGGAGCTCTGCTGGTGAACTCCAGACAATTAAAATTTGCTACCTGCCTCAGGAGCAGCTCCTAAAGTGCTTCCACCTCCTATGTGTGGCCCACGCTGGCTGCCGGTGGTGGTAGGCACCATCCGGAGGGCTCAGCAGTGGCAGAAGCAAGGCACTGGAGCTGTGTGGGTATGCGGCAGGTGGAAGGTGGAGCCACCTTGAATGGAAACACAGCACTGGCTGGTTTCTAGCAAGTGGGTGCGACTCACCCTGCCCTCAGAGCATCCCCTGAAAGCCTGCCTTTCTCCCTGGGAGGGGAAGAGCAAGCCCTGCATCTCTCTCTCCTGCTATCACAAGCCCCCAACTTCTCTGCCGCAAGTGAATCCTCCATGTGCTCACCGACCAAAAGGAAACTACAGCGCAGGAAAGGCCTGCCCTAAGCAGAACCTGACAAATGTCTTCTATTTTTCTCTTTCCCTTTTTTATTTTTGTCTCCCAAAACTCTCTGTGTGTAAAGCAGGAAGGTCTGCTTTCCTTGAGTTGCTCTATAAATCAGTTGATAGTCTCTGACCCTATGGTAGAAAGGCAATCTCCTCTGTTAATCTATTAGAAAAGCATCTCATTCATGTCAAAAGGAGCTTTGTTTCTAGCTCCTGTTTTCACTGAATATTTTCATAAATTTTCTAATCCAAAATACTGGACCAGATTTTTCAGTAAAGGTCAAAAATCCTTTTCTTTCAAAAAATTGTCCCTTTCCGTTACCTTTCAGACCTATCAGCCCTGGCCACACTGAGGGGAGGTGCCCAAGGAGGACTTGTACCAGCAGTGACTGGAGAAATACTGGACAGGATTAGCCCATGGATATATGATAGCAGCATAGCTTCAATGCATTAAATTAGACTCCCCATTAAATTAAATTAGACTCATCTTACTTCTTGGGCTCACCTGACAAAAAGAAAACGAATTGCTGATTTAAGTGCTGCTTTGGCTTGTACATCTTTGCGCCTCTTGATGGACACACATTTAAATCCATGTAAAATAAAGTAAATTAAGGCTGATTGAAGGAAACACAAAAAGGATGCCACTTCAACCAACTTGTACATGATTTTGTCTTAATAGTCTCAGCCCTAGCAAAGGTGGGAAGCCTTAAAGGGCACAGCAGGATGAAGGTCTTTCTCCATCTCTCCCCTCACTATGATATGACACCTCCCTGTCCTCTTTAGCCACTGCCATTCCTGGTTTTCTTTGTTCGGAATATGGCATGTCTTTTAAATTCCCTAACTCCCTTCTTCATCCTTCCTTACACCTACCCCTGTGACAAGCAAGAAACAACCATTCTTTTATTACCACTTAAGAAAAACTTTTAACATTTCATTCAATCATTAGCAAATTTTGGTATAAGTTTCTTTCCTGCTTATCTGTGAAGTTGGATACAGAAAGTGAGTCTGCTTCATCTTGACTTTCTGCTTACTTAATACCCCTCTCCTGTTCTTATGCAATAGCATAGCATATTAAGAAATATTTTCTGCATTGCAGCGACTATTTCCAGAAGCAGCTGGTACAGAAGCATTCTGTTAGACTTAGGCTGTGTTTTATTTTTAAAGATACTTCTCCACAATGTAAATTCTGATGCTGAATATTTCCTTCCAATGTTCAATCGACCCTTGGGAAATGCACTTCGCAGCAGCTGTTCTTTTGAAGCTGGCACACCAGATCAAGCTCTGTGTTAGATAAAGTGTGTTTCTCATATATCCATTCAAAACAGTCAACATTTAAAGGCAGAATTAGATATCTTTCAGATTCAGCAGTGCTAACAAGAGTCCACTCGGCTTGTGCCTTCAGCTATATACTTACAGACTCTCAGGACTTTATAGAGTTCTAGGGGATCAACACTGCATCATACACTAATTGTAAATTTGCCTTAGCCAAAACCTGGGGTTTGACTTTTGTCTGATTTTTCATTCCATCCTTCCTTTCTTCACTTTATTCTTTGTTCACAGACACTTGTTTGCTAGCATCTACATATTTGAGAGGGGCATAATCTTTCCTGTATGCCCACCTTGTATGTATTCGGGAACTGTTGAACATGATGCTGAAGTTCTCAAAAGCCTCAATCTCAGGCTGTAAGTANCTACAACCTCCCTTCAGGTATTTGTAGAGAGCAATGAGGTCTCCCCTCAGCCTCCTCTTCTCCAGGCTAAACAGCCCCAGCTCTCTCAGCCGCTCCTCATAAGGCCTGTTCTCGAGCCCCTTCACCAGTTTCGTTGCTCTTCTCTGGACACTCTCCAGAGCGTCAACATCCTTCTTGTGGTGAGTGGCCCAGAACTGCACACAGTATTCAAGGAGCGGTCTCACCAGTGCAATAAATATAACTTTATCAGATAATAGAGCTGAATTAAGCTCAATGTCAATGATACTGGAGGGAGCTTGGTCTTCAGAACAGGTCCCTGCCTGTGTAGGGCATTGCTGAGAGAGGTGATGGAAGAGCTGAAAGCAGCAGCTGCATCACAAGACCCTTTTTATTATAGATTCTCTAAATCACTGGGGGGTTTGTTAGCAAATATCAGTAAAAGATACATTCCTATGCTCACACAAATTAGACAATACTCTGCCTCCAGATGTTGTGCCACATTCTTTCATTATAAAATAGCAGTCTGGTTTTATACAACATGGAATAAGGCTGATTTACTTTTTCTGCAGCCTTAAATTCACACAAAAGTGGCATTCAGTATTATTGATTTCTTACTTTTATATACATTGTCATTTCAGTATCAGAATAGCTCAGAGTGTCTTTATCAGCCAGAGTCAATAATTTTAGCCCTAAACGTAGCAATATGAGTAAAACTACTTCCACTTTTAGAGGTGCAGGGAGCAGAATGCCTCTGCTAGAAGTTACCTGGAACAGAGATAACCAGCAGTACAAGGACTCAGGAAGTTTTAAGACTCTCCAAACTCCCAATTGAGAGTCTCTTTCAAGACAGATTGATATAAGTAGACTGTAGATGCCAGCAAATGTTAACTATTGTTTTAGGTTTAAGTTCTGTTTAGCTGGTGCGCTGCAAGGTGACTGTTGTCATGCTCATGCACAGTCCTGTAGATAACTAATGGCCCTAGCCTCTGTGTGCACACAGACCCTTCGTGCTACAGCTATAGAGGAAGATAACAGCAATTGCTGCAGAGAGCATATCAGAGGCAGCTGAGGATGCCACAGGGGCGATAAAAGTAAGGGACACAACAGCCAGTGTCCAAAGCCCATGGGTGCAAGGCAGAAGCTAGGAGGAGACCTCTGGCTGTTTTGCAGGGTGGGGTTTCATCCCTGCACTCTCTCCTGCCTAACTCTAGGGTCAGCTCAGCATGGGTCGTGCCAGGTGACACACACGCTCCTTGGGATTTGTCAGAAGATAAAAGCCATCCTCATCCTGAAGCTCTACTGACTTACAATGTTGTCAGCCAAATATGATTATTTATAATTCCCAAACAGAAATGATTGGTCCCTATCAAATGTTTTTAATAACTTACATTTGCTCTTGTTTTGAGGTAAAAATATTTAGTGAAAAATAATCCAAGACACAGCCCAAAGTACATTATAGCCTGGCTAAAATGGTCGGTGAAGGTTTTTGAATTTGACCATACATACTCTTAGAAGTTACAGTAATAACATGACTCAGGCCAAGAGGTCGATAGAGGGGAGAGGAAGAGAAAAGCAAAGCAGAAGATGCAAGAAATGAGCAGTTGGGCACAAGTGAGCAGTGCAAATGTTATGATCTCCCCTGGGAGTGCCGTTAGTGAGAGAAAAATGGATTATTTCAGAATTAAAATATAAATTGGAGCACTGAAATTTGGCAAACAAAGACTTCCAGGATTATTATGTCCCAAACATGGAATAGTTTGTCCCACATCTTAAGAAACTATACTCATGTCAGCTGAGAGAAATCCTTTGGTTCAGGTTTTGTGTAATGTCACATATTTCAGGGATCAGCAACTTAGAAAGTACCTAAGAATTGTTCCCTCAGCTTTTTTTTTTTCCTTTANAAAAAAAAAGAAAAAGAAATTCAGTAATACATACAAATCCCATGCTGTTTAGGAGCTTGGCAAAAACACTATTAAATATACGCTTTTCCAGACTCCTAGCTTAGGCTAAGCAAAAACAAGGATGTAGCTCATGAAGATACTCTTAAAAGCTTGATTCTCACTACAGCATGCGTTTGAAATGGTCTGTAGTACTCAGTAATCTACTTTCTGGTTTCCTTCCAGGCTTCTTCATTGCTATCTCTGCTTGCTACAGAAATGGAGAAGTTGTGTATGTGGGAGGCATGGTGTAGTACAGATTTATCATGGGAAAACAGAGCACTCCTTATTGAAAGCACAAAGCTAATACCTCTGAAAAGCTACAGGGCCTGTTGAATGGGACTTAAATCATCCACTGGTATTTATTTCAGCTCAAAATTATGCATGCAAAATAGCCATTTAAAGGGTGGCTCAATGAATCTTTCCTGCCCTGAACACGCAGTGCCCCTCCTAGGTGACCTGCTCTGGCAGAGACACATGGTGCACAACCTCTCCCATCCCTGTCCTCCTCCTTTTTTCTCTTTTCCACGGGAAAGAACCACCAGGTTTCAGCTGCAAACCCACAGTCTGTATCCTCCGAGACATGCAAGTCTCTGGGCCAGCCGTGCCCAGCTGGAGCCACCCTGTTCCTCAGCACAGACTCCGTGCATGGGGCCACCAGCCCCAGTGCCAAGGCCCACCCGGTAGCCCCCTGCTCCAGCCAGCTCCCCAAGCAGCGGCGTTGCTGCTGTTCTAGGACATTTTGCTGAACCTTGGGGGTTTCCCATTCTCACCTCATGCTGCTGCCTGAAACAGTTTTTGTATCTCAGCCCAGATGATTCACTTCAGAGGCAAATGACATGATTCCTGGATACATTTGCTTTCTCAGTCTGTCAGGCACTTAAGTGCCTTTCATCTTGAAGTATCCTAAATGATAATACACACTTATATAGCTCAAGCTCCTCTAATGAATGAGGTTCTTCATAAACACCTAGTAATTAGGCTTCACAACAGCCCGATGAGCTGGGAACAACTCTTTGCGATGCTGCAGAGAGATGAGTTGAGGCTGCATGGAGACAAGCAGGGTATAGCCTGCCAGCTGGACACACAATAGCCCAGTGGCCACGAGGTAGTGGGAGTTTGCTGTGCCCTGAGGATGATCTCCTTCATGCCCAGGAGGGAAAGAGCATAGAAAACACAATATTTTTCCCAGAGATTACTTTCCACATGAACGAGAGCAAATATTGAAAGGTTTCTGCTTCCTGAGTGCCAGTCCACTCCTGCAAAGAGCTCGTGGTGACCTAGCCCGGCTCCTTGCCCCAGCACTGGTACTGTGGCCCACTGCCACGTCCTGTGGGGCAAAGACCCTGAGCTCAGTCATTGCAGTCTCCTGGGAAATTTGTGTCCATTTTGGCACAAGAAGGACAAGAGGGTTTTAGGAAAGCAACCAGCTTCAGACATGCATTTGAAGGAAATTAAAAAGAGATTTATCAATATAATTGAGCAGGCACTTCACGTCAGAAAACATTCCAGGCAAAGGGAGGAAAAAGGCTATAAGCCAGTCTGCCTGCAGACTTCTCTTGCTCTTGCTCTTTTTCTACCTTTCTCAGCACTGCTGTCATCTGTCACTGGCAGTTCTACTGTGGTAATTTTCTTTCTCTCTGATTTTTCAGCACTGTGACAGTCAGGAATTGTATATATCACAATTGTAGCTTTCAACTAAAGGGAAGGACCTCTTCTGCAAGGTCTTTTAGTGTCTTCCATAGTCTCTTTTCTAAAGATATAATGAGAACTCTTTGCTTGAGTCAGAGGAATTGGCACAGCTTAGATGCATGCAGCTGCTACTTTTCCTCTACTAGCATCTTATACAACTTTCAGATACTGAACTACCTTTTACATGTGATCTTCCTAGCTCCTTGCTTCTGCCACTTGCTTTTTACTAACCCACAGGAATCAGTTCTCCTGCTGAAATACACAGAGAACTGATGGTAATGTTGTTGCCTCCTTCCAGAGATGACCATGAATTAATAAACTTACCTGTTTCTCATTTTTTCAAAGCCTTAGAGTTACCCTCCTCAGCAGGAGAGCATTTTGTCTTGCTGACACAGCAGCAAAACTAAGACACCAGCAAGGAATTGCAGGAGACCTGTCCCCATGATTTTCTCAGTTCTGTCGTGTCTTTGCTGGTGCTGTTGAGGTGCTTTTTGTGGCCTACTCATGCCCTATGGGGATGGTCCCCTCTTGCCATTTGGAAGCTCCTTGCTGCGGCTTTTAATTGAGTCTGCTCCCTAGTTCTCCTGCCAACTCCTCCCCTCATCTCTTTCCTTCCATGCTGAGGTTTTCCTGCCCTGCTCCCTGTCTTTGTCCAGCTCAGCAAGCCTTGGGACTGCCTTAGTCCCCGGCGGTAAGGGACGCCTGCCCTGTCCCCCTACCCCAGCACGTGCTCACCAGTGAAGTTGCACTTATATTTTTCTTTGCCTCCTTTTTTCCCCCCTCCCTCTCTCTTGAGGTGGGATCTGTCTTTCCTTATAGCAGATAGTGTGAGAAGAGAGAAACCAGACTCAAGGTAAAATTCCCATTAACTTCAGAGGGGCAGGATTTCACCTCAAGTGTTTCATGTTCTGGGCACTGGACAACAACATGAAAGGGCTCCAAACTTGTAAAACCTGAACTGCCACAGACATTCGAGCCAAACAGACACAGATGCAGTTCCTGTTGCCCCCTCTAAGCCCCTCGCCTTGGTCACGCATTCTCCTTCCAAGAGCTGTGAAGGTCATTAATCCTCCCTCTTAGCTGTTTATTGTTGCTGTGTTGGCAGCTATTGCTGAGTGCGTAGGTACCTCTGCATAGCCTGAACTGGTCTCTGACTTCTACTGCTCCCGCCCAGCAGTACCTCAAACCTTCTTGTCTTTCAAGTATGCTACTCTTCAGTTCAGACTTCCACATCTTGTTTGTGTTATTGTTACTGATGAGGCTTTACAAGCCTCTTTGGCTGCCTGAGTCCTGTTGGCTGGTGCCCTGCTGCTCCTCTTGATTTCCTGGGACACATTTCCCCAGCACTCCTATGTCGAATCAGTTAATTCCTGAGATACTGCAATGCTTTCCTTGTTCTCCTGTGTGCCTGACAGCTGCCTTCTGCTGATCTGTCTTCAGTTTTATTTCCACTGCTGAAGACAGTACCAGCTGGGGTCACACTGTTGCCTCTTGTCCAATGGTTGGTCTTCCACTCAGTTGCTGTCTTGTAGTGGTCTTATCCTCATATTCCTTTATTGTTGCAAGCTGCTGCTCTATCCTAGTGTCATTGTGCTTGTGGCCACTGACAGCCTGTCTGTTAGCTTACCCTGGGGTCTTGATTTTTCCTACTCACTGGTCTCTTGCTGAGCTGGTGTTTAGCCCCTGAGAGAGTTGCTGCAAGAGCGCAGCATTCCCAAGTAGACATCTCTTCTTGTCTGTGCAGTTTTTGCTCCTGGCTCTTTTTACTGTTATTTCTGCCGTTCACTTGTTTTGTAGGTACCCAGGGGAAGAAGTCTTGTGCCCAGATTCCCATGATAGTGAATCATTTGAATTTTGCTGCACTGAATTACAACCTCCTGTCTGAGAAAATGTACCTTGTTTTTCATGATCTCAGTTCTTGCTTGAATGCCCTCCATATAGCCCATTTTTTTAAAGAGAAGTAACAATTTAATATGGTCATGTAGTTCCTGTCTTTAAAATGGAACAGGTCAGTTCTGACTGCATTTTAGGGCTGGTATTTTCCTGGCCTGGTCACTGTATGCTCACACTGTTTGATGTACATCAGCTGAGCGTCCCATTCTGGCTGGCAGGGATACTCACTGGCTTGCCTGTAAGTCCATCTCCAGATGACAGTCTGCTGGGATTACTGCTCTGCCTATTGCCATCATCATGGGCAGTCTCTTAGCAAGCCGCAAAGGTGGGTTTTTTGGCACTACCCCATTACAAGTGGCCGTGAGCTGCTTTACCCTCTATAGCACCCAGAGTTTTTCAGTGCTTTGTTAGATGCCTCCACATTCCCAACACACTGTTATAATGTATTAAATACCGCTTATTTTCATCAGAGAAATACAGTTTGGATGTTGTTTTAAGGGCAGTACCTTATTTTCCACTGAAGTACTGAAAAAAAAACCCAATTAGGTAGTTGCTTGATGTGTCGTTAGGGCCTCTCTGGGATATCAGTGATGCTCAAAAACTCAAAGCTGAACTAAAGGACCCAAAGAAAACAGAGGAGAGAAACTCTTCTCTTGGTCCTGCTCTCTTTCTAGGTATGCTGGGACTCTGCTAGCAAATGCCCAGGGCTGATGGATTTTGCTCAACCTTACTCACAGCCACCCTCCTGAGCAGCAGGCTGCAGCACTGGCTGTCCCACAGCAGCTGAGGCTGGTGGTTCACACCGAAGGCTCCTGAGATCTCTTTGTGCCTGTTCTTGGGCTTTTCAGACTGAGGGAAGACAGCTGCCTGTCTGCACAAACAGCCAGATATTTTCTTTTGGTTGGGGCTTGTCAATCAACATCCTTCAGAAATCAACAGATGTCAGATGTTGAGGATTAGCATTGGGCTAATTTTGCCTTAATATTCTCCTTCTGACCTTTATGCTGAGGTTGCAGAGCACAGCCTCATATTCCTGCCTGCTTCCTCTGGCATGCAGCTCCGTCTGCAATGCCCCCACAAGGCCTGGGAGTTGCTGGTGCAGGTCAGTTTGTGCTGCAGCACCTCTCCACCTGGCCTGATGCCCAGGGGCGTTTTTACCAAGTTTTACTTGCCAGGAGCTACGTCCAGCATTGGTAGGTGGCTGAATGGCTCATCTGTCTTGGAAAGTCAGGGCCCGTTACTGTGCTGCAAGTGGTACACACTCTTCCATACACTATTAGGTAGTGTTTCCTCAGCCATTAATAGTGCTTTTCAATATTCAGTTTAACTGCTTTCGGCCAGTGCAGATGCTTTGGTTACCTGATGGCTTTGTCCCAGCCACAGACAGACCTACTCTGCGCTGGGATTAGAGGATGAATGATGCCTGGTTTTGCAAGCCTGCCTGTCTTTTATCACTGTCTCACAAAAACAAATGGTTCAAAGCTTGGCAGTCAGGGGTGAACCTGGTGGAACAGAGCAAGGGAGACTATTTGTAGCTTCAGCTCAGACTCTCAGAGGCAGCTTCCTCCCTGGAGGATCATTTTGATTCTGCCCAGGGATCCACCTAGCCTCTCTCCTCCCGCAGAAGCAATGGGTGTTACTGGTAACAACAGCTCTGGCTTTAGAAGACTCTACAGTTGCCTGTATGGCCTTACTGGACACAGAATGGGTTTGTGGTATGACCCAGCTCTTGGGGGCTTTTCTCCACCTAATCCTGCTGCTCAGCAGTGCTCCATTCACCCAGTTGCACCCACAACCAGAATAAATGGTTATTTTGACAGTGCAAGAGAGGACAGATAGCTTTTACTGTTGTCTCATACCTGTTCTGCCTTTGTGTCCATTTTCTCCTGAAACAGTTTAGTGGCCCTCAGAATTTTGAGGCATTTATCTACAATTTAGAGCTGTTTCTTCTACCCATCTCTCCTGCAAGCTGGAAGCAGGTCTCACAAATAAACCTGTCATTAACTGGATAATCTTTAATGTCTCCAAATTCATAAAGGGTTCCAAATTTCTCATCTGTGTGGTATAAATTTCTGTTTTCCTCTTAGACCATCTCATCTGCCTGACACTGTTATCCACTGACTCTATGAGTGTTATTCTTTGCTGAAGTCTCACTCCTTGTCATTTCATCTGTGTGCTGAGAGCAAGAGAAAGACAAGTAAAAAAAAGTTTTACCTTCAGATTCTTCTTTTCATGAGTATGGCCGTGGCTCTGTACAAGCATTCCAATTTTTTCCTGTTTGTGCCTTACTCAGAGTATCTTTTGCCTGGAAATTCAGTGCTGGCCCACCTTGACTCTACCTGCTTTACCTACTAGATTCTGTTTGTTAATCCCCCAACCTCCTAACAACACATTCAACTACTGGGGTCAAAGTTAGGAAAATACAGAGGATGATACATAAATACATTATTGCACCTGTGGCAAACACCAAGCCATGTGCACGCAGATTGACCTTTTACTGCCATCTCCAAAGTACTCTGCCTTGCAGGCTGTTTTCCTCCCCCAGCTTCTGTGCAGATTCATATACCCAGAGTATAGCTTGAGTCCTTCTACCAGCATGACCTCCTACCTTGAAAATGCTCATTTTATTAAAACATTCCTCCAAGGTAGCCTGGGCCCATTTGACAAATAGGGAACCAAAATTCCAGAAATTCAACTCTTTTCTCTGGCTGGGAGAGAGAGGGGGAGGAGACAGAAATGAGAAGAAGGTTCATTTTAACAAAAGTGAGTAATAAGAGGCAAGGAGTATTTTACTCCACTATAATGATATAAGAGCAGAGAAGAGAAAGCTTTAGATGGTCTGATGCAATGGCAGATTAGAAAGTCAGACACTTCTAAATTCATCCCAAACTAAGAGCAAATGTAATAGCATAATTGTTTTTATGCAAAACAAGGATAACTAGATTTCCTTATTTGGGAGGAGAGTAGGAAGGGAGTTCTAGGATATCATGAAATTTGGACTTCATAAATATAAAGCACTTTATAGAGTAAAAATGTTACTCCACTAGGTTCTTCAGTTTGCTCTATCTGTGCAATACAGGTGCTTGTAGTTCCCATTCTAAATGTATTGTATATGTTGTATTAGGGCAGTATCTGGCTGGCATCTTGAACTAATAGAGTTCTATCTGTCTTCTACAATGAGGAGAAACCACAGCTTCAGAAGCATATTTTGGAAAAGTAAATAAATAAGAAGGAAGAAATTATGGCTTTTAAGGGAGTTTTAAAGTTTCAGTGGAAAAGGAGGCTGAATACTGAGATTCTTTAATTTTAATTACACATTTTTCTATGTAGCAAGAAATAAACAACAAAATTAAAATAAAACCCATCAATAACACAAAGAACAAAATGAGCTTGCAGTTGAGGGATTTGCGTCAGTATCTGGACCCAGGGCTTGAAAACTAGGTGGCTCAGGTCATTCCATTTTATAAACCCAGCTTAGGAACAGTATACACAGCACATGAACAAGTGCAAAGCCTGGAGTCACATAAACAGTGTTATTCATTCCTGGACATTGAAATAACAAAAAAGACATTGTCAAAGGGCTCCTCTCAGTATATGCACTTTAAATATACGTGGAGGGTCCATGTGACACTGAAACAACAACACTGGGAATATGGAAAATTAGACTAAGCAATATTTATATTACCTTTTTTTTTACTGGGGTGAAGGATTAAATTTAGTTAATGACAGCCTGATTTGGTCAAGAATATGGGCTCCATCACCTTTCCAAAGTTCCCTGAACAAATAAAAATAATAAAATGTTCTCATAGGATCAGATTCTCCTTGTAATCTGATGCATTTCTCCTAGAAAACATTTACCTTTTAAAAAAAACTAAGAACACACTTGTTTTATGGTACAAACTGAAATAAAAATATTAAATAGACTGTTTCTTCATATCTTTGGCATCCTTCTCTCCCATGCACCCTCCTGTCCGAGACAGGTCAGAGCTACCTGCTAGTGCACAAGGATTGCATTTCACAGCTGTGTATTTCACNACCTCCTTTAGGTAGTTGTAGAGAGCAATGAGGTCCCCTCAGCCTCCTCTTCTCCAGGCTAAACAACCCCAGCTCTCTCAGCCGTTCCTCATAGGGCCTGTTCTCCAGCCTCTTCACCAGCTTTGTTGTTCTTCTCTGGACTTGCTCCAGAGCCTCAACATCCTTCTTGTGGTGAGGGGCCCAGAACTGAACACAAGATTCAAGGAGCCTGCTCTAGTCTCAGCCTGACAAAGGAGAGCTCTGTCTGTAGCCGTATATTTGCCTCATGATTTTTGGTTGAATTTGTCAATCATGGTAAGTTTAAGTGCAGCTCTACAAACAGAAAGCTCTCTGCCATCTAGAGAAAAACAGGCTCTTGTTGCTGGGAATGTGAACACTACCCTTCATGTGGGATTTGCATTCAAACTCAGCTTATTTTATCTACCAAGGAGTGAACTGTGATGGTGATATCTTTTTGGTAGATACTTATTGCCTTCTCCTAGCTGGCAACCCATAGAGTGTGCCAGTGATTTCCATGATTCATACCGCAAAGCATTGGTTTAAGTTTGTTTCAAAGAACATTACCACAAGGCAGTCTTTAGCTGAGTCTGTGGAGGAAAAGGCTGGGTCCCCACTGCAGCTGCTCAGAAAATCTGGGCAGAAAAATTTGTCTCTCCACATGCTTGTTTCAGCTCAGTTTTATATGACCTCTGAGTCCAGTGAGAGGAAAGCCTTAGAAAAAGAAATACTGTTTGCTTTCTTCAACATTGCATACTATTTCCTGAACTTGTACATTCAAAGAAAATTTTCCAAGAAAGCTGATAAGATTTTTGTTTTATACTTTGTCACTTGAGACCTGTTATTTTCATGTTTTGAATTTTATCAGTCATTTCAAGGATTTCAGAACAGAGAAAAACATCTTGTCTCCATAAACACAAACAAATAACAACACAACAAAGATGCCTCTTCCAATTTCAGACTCAGTCGAACAATTTATCACAGAAAATCTTTTATAAGATTTCTGAGCGATTTGATTTTTCTGCCATTGAAATAATTTCTTATTCAGATTCCCAAGTTCAGCATTTCTGCTAATGTTCTGTTTCAGACACAATGTGTAAGGTGGATGGTTCTGCTGCCTTTTTCCTTTAGGAATAGATGGTGGTGACAGTAGGCACTTTAGTTATTTGTGGAATTTTTTTAGTGATCACTTCAGAAAAAATTGTCCTGCTTTTCTAATGTAAGAATGAACATATGTGCTTAGTGTATGCCTTTACTGTGCTCCCAAAATGTGTATGCCTTCCTTGGCCAGAAATATATAATGAAACAAAGCCTTATTCTGCACTCAGTAGGGAGGTTGTATATCACTGTTACTCTGCTGAGTTCTGTAAGTGCACAATGTACAATTTTGTCTCCATTTTGAAAAAAAAAAATCACATTTTTTATTTGCATATTTTTCTCCCCAAATCCTTGTTGTGACAGCTTGCATGTTTTATTATTAAGATTTATTTCCTTCCTATTACTTAATGTTCCCCAGAAACAGCAAACCAGCTTGACTATCTGTTAACATAAATTTTAAAATGGAGTGCAAATATTTAATTGAATTGGTTGTGTCAGTGACTTAATCACCTAATTGCTGGAATTTTATTTCTGTGGTACAGATTGTCTGAGTTTGGAAGACATTGCTGGAGGATGGAAATAATCTCATTCCAAATGACATAAATAGTTGAACAATACTGGCAAAATATGCCCTGAATGTACATCCAACACAAACTTTGGCTTAAGCAAGTCAGAAAATCATGTCTGTTTTTCTTTAAACTGATTTTTATAGAATACTAGGAGCCTATTTGACTTATTCTTTAAGACAATGGCAGTAGTAGTATCATGCTTTTGCATGCATATGCTCAAAACCATATTAATGATTCTTTTTCCTAAGTGTAGTCTTACATTACTTAAAGATATAAACAGCTCATTTTTAAACACATGCAATCAATATCATGATCTTCCACCATCTGCAATGTAGAAATGGAGAGAATCTGGAGGGCTGAGGCTAGCCAAAAATAAATATCATAAGATAAGAGTGAATTAATCTTTGGAAACTACATCTCATATCTTTGTCTTAAAGATAGATTCTAGATAAAATCTCACCAGACTTTCTGTTTTTATTCAAATAAATCATGTTCTTCAATGGTTAATAACAGCATCCCTCTGAATTTATATATTATACAGGAGGGAAGTGAGGTTGT
>WAAB01001164.1:108170-125852 GCA_013389865.1 Piaya cayana | reverse complement strand
AATCTACCCTCTTTCAGGTTAAATTTAATTTAAAAAATATCAAGCATGTTTACAGAAGCACGATTTTTACAACCTAACACAGATGGAGAGTTTCAGCCAGACTTCTTACTCAAAAATGAAACCACTCCTCAGCCTTTTCCACAAGCAGTATAATAAATGCAGTATAATAAATCTCTGGTATAATAAATCTGTACCACCCACATCAGGTGATTTTCCCCACTTCAGGCACCCTGTGAATCTTTGAGTAACACAAGCAAAACCATCTGCTTGTTTTTAAGATCTAATAAGGGAGCATCCTGGTAAAGCTGATGAAATAAGCAACTATATCTTCAACACGTGCAGTCACTGCAAGATCAAAACCACATCAGCACTGTTACTGTGGTAAAGGGCAGAGAAGAAAGCATTTTCTCTAATGTCAGCAAGAAGAGTAAGAGAGGGAACTTTCACCCGCGAGCATTGTTTGTGAACAAGTCCTTGCTATTTAACACTACAGTAACAGCAATGCATTGTGCAGCAAGCACAAAAGGAAGATTTCTCACTCCCTGATGCTCACTGTGGGAATGGCTGCAATTGCAGGAGTCCAGGAGCCACCAGCCTAGCTGCACTTGGCTGATCTTTATCAGGGACAGGTGACCCTTCATGCTGAACCCCAGCTCTGTGCTGGTATCACAGCAGGTTTGTAGGCATTTGCCAGAGGTGCTGAAAAGCACCTGAAAGAGAGAGGCTGCTCACAGGGTCAAAATTCAACCTCTATGACATGTTTGGTCCATAAAGCCGACAGCACAATAAGCCTAGAAACATCTACTGTAACACTACAAATTCGCCCCCAGAAAAACAGGACTTCAAGGAGAGAGAAATGCATTTTCCCCAAATGTCCCCGTGCACTCCAGGACCACGTGCTTCATAAAGACAAAAAGACAAAGTAAGATGACATCAGGGCATTCAACCAGCTCCTTAGCTGACAGTGATCTGTAACCACAGAATGAGAATCAAAAGATCACATATTCTTGTACTTGGTAGGTTCAAATGCCTAAATCATTTGTGACATTCATAAAACCTGCCATGAAGATGGCACAATATTCTTAAGCAAACTGTTCTTCCACTTCTCTGGCTCTGTGGATAATGGGAACTCACTTTCGAGATAAACTGGATCTTCCATGTAGCAAATGCACCTAATCGCTTTCTGTGCTTCTCGGGGCAATGCAGAACACATCTCCACTTGATCGACCCGTATTCATCTGAAGACTGACTAAATCCCTCACTTATCTCCACTCTTGTAGATTGACAAAACCTACTTCTATTTATCTTTTCTCGTCGTTCCCCCTAATACTATTCTCATTGCCTTCTACTAGTTTCCCTCCAATTTATCTGTATCTTTCTTTTATCCTTCTCAAAATGCAATGTCCAAACCCAGAGGGAGTTCTCTTCAGTATCCAGCAGAGTTCTCTTCAGTAACAGAGATAGAGAAAACTTATCTCCCTGGCTGTACATATCNCTATCTAGCCAACTTATCAGGATCGTGTTGAATTCCTTGTCCCACAGAAGAATGACATAATGCTCCTAAACTTGGATTACCACAAACTTTAAAGGCCTGCTCCCTANTTTTTTTTTTTAGCAGTATTATACAGCTGATCTGTATTTACACTGTAATAAGTATCATTATCCCCCATATACTTTCCTGAAGTAGCATTAGTTATGTTCCGTTTCTAATCTGTGCAAGTCTAGCACTTTACACTTTTATTCACTGAAATTCAACCACATGGTTTCAAACTATCTAGCCAACTTATCAGGATCATGTTGAATTCAGACCTTGTCCCACAGAAGAAAGACATAATGCTCCTAAACTTGGATTACCACAAACTTTAAAGGCCTGCTCCCTATTCAATCATAGAATCATAGAAGTCTGCATTGTAAGAAAAAAAAAGTTGTAAGGACTGAGGCCAGGAGAGACAACTAGCTTGAAGGAACCCATTTGGAAAGCTATCAAAAAGAAGAACCATCTTATCTGAAGTACAGGAGCAGTCTGTGCAGCACCTCTCAGCACCTAAGGAGTACCACCTTCCACAGTGACAAGAGAACCTGGATTTTTGCCTCCCTTATCACCACTTGCCAGACTCAAGATTGCTTTGCTTTGGACACCTGACAAGGTCACAGACAGCACCATTAAAATCCTGTGGTCACACCAAGAACACAGTATGTGGGGAGCTACTACCAACACCAGTACTAAGACCAAAGATTAAAATGCGAATCATTTTTTTCCATCTGTGCCTTCCTTCTTGCTCTCCAGATAACAACAGGGATCAGTGTTAAAGGGAGAGCAGTTTTCAGGGTGATCTTCGGGACTATTTGGTACTAAGAACGGAAAATGGCAATGTGGCAGAAAACAGTGCCTATTCATTTCCCGGCTGAGGGCTCTGGCTTTCCTGCCACAACACAACACAAGAACATCCTACTGATGCATGTAAGCTGATATGTGGGAACTTAGATATAAAACAGTGGGCAAAGGTTGAAATGCTTATGCTGCAGCTAGTATTTTATAATTGAATCTTTTACTTCAAATCTGTAAAGCCCATTCCTTTCAAAAACACCTTACCTCTCTGTCTTCCCTCACATGACCCTGTGGATCTCTTGGATCCCTCCTCCCTGCAAACATACACACAGAAATATCAGACATTCCTTCTCCCAGACTCTTATTTCTCACAGGGTCTCAATGCTTCATAAATTTTCCCACACCAATCCAGCCTGCTCCCTGGCTCATCACGGAGCTGTTTTCATGCCCTCTGGATTCCACCCATGCCTTTCTCATCCTCTCATGTTCCTTCTGTCTTGCCTTAGATCCAGCTGATCCGACACAAGCAGCCACTCTCACAAGTGATGCTTTAAAATAAGGCTGTTACATAAACAGTTACTAAAGTCATAGAGGAGCTTGATTAGATATATGGTATCTATCTCCTTTCCCTCAGGTGTATCCCACTGTCCTATCCAGAAAGTAATGAGTTTGGATGCACAAGCAACAGGTGACAGTATCTCATACAAGAAGCAACATCACACAGCTCCAAGCTAATTTTCTCTTCACGATTCTACTGCTTTCTTCTAACCAACCAACTTCCAACTTATGCTAGTCCTCAATATCTGACATTTTTCCACAGAATACTTCATACCAGACTCTGGCCTCCAGAGAATCAAAGCCATGTGCTGAACCTTCTAGGCTGATACAGATGTGGTTGCAGCAAACCACTTGGTTAGCAGTCCCTCTCGTAAGAAGCAGATCCTTGCCACTCATCCCAGAAATGAGTCTTTGGCCAAATGAACCCAAAGACCCCCATTCTGCATTTTCCTTTCAGTGACCCAATGCCTCCTTTGAACTCCTTCCTCTATTATTTCTGAAGATTTTTTCCACTTTTAGACTATTTTTGACTATCAGTATCATGCCAGCATTCAACCTCACGAGACAAGTTTAACCTCCGAAGTTCCCCTATGAAGGGGATGGAATTTCATTATACAAATGCTAAGCGAAAGAAAGCCACAGGTTAAGTTGCAGACTCACACTTACTTTTTGAATACGGAATAGCTCTGAACTTGCTGATAATTGCTTACCTTCCAAAACCCTAACATATGGGCCTTTCCTGACAGTTCTGATTCCACTCATAAGCAGCAAGGAAGATATTTAGCACGTCTCCAAATGCATTGAACAGCACAATTTCTAATCTCCCTTTGTAAAGCCAAACACAGACAGCAAACTGTCTTTCAGCAGGGTATATAAACTGCTAAATCTTGCAGTACTTGAGGCACCATAATCCCCAAGCAGACACGTGGCCTAACACACAGACTCATGCATTTTGTATCTTAAAGACACACACCGCGTTTACAACCAAGCCGTTTTCAATACCCATTCCATCATTCTTTGTTCTAAGCAAGTGAGGTTCTGATTCCAATTGTTGTCGTTTAAGTAAAGCTGAGACACCAGACACCTTGCAACCTCCCAGCTAGCATATTCATGCCACTGGAAAGCAGGACCACAGCACCCATCCTATTGAATAGGATCACAGAATCACAGAATCACAGAATAGTTTGGGTTGGAAGGGATCTTAAAGATCATCTAGTTCCAACCCCCCTGCCATGGGCAGGGACATTCCACTGGATCAGGCTGCCCAAGGCCCCATCCAAGCTAGCCTTGAGCACCTCCAGCAATGGGGCAGCCACAAGAATCACCCAAACTGTAGAACAAGAAATAAACAAGCCCCAGTTGTTGGAAGTATTGCCTGTCACAGCAGAATGGTCATCAGAACCTGCCCTGCTAGCCTTGTGACTGCTTATAAATGAGTGAAGAACTGCAATACTGCAGATTTCTAGATTGATTTAAGCCTTGTAAAAACTAGGAGAAGATTGCAGCTGTGCAAAAAGGTGGCTCCCAGCCTGCTTATAACAGCAATGAATTTCTTTAGAGACCTGCATGGATTGATCATATAGCTGGACACCGTTCATCAAACTCATTTTCAATTCTAAACTGTGATCTATAAAAACGCCTAAACTGTCTGTAGAAGTTCTCTCCAGAATACCAACGTGAAACACTGGAGGGGCTGGCAAGGCAGAACAACAGTTGCTTTTTCTGTTTCACAACCAGATATTACATATATCAGGCTTGTGTTTTAGCAAAACCTTAATTAAAATTTTAGTTTTAAAATGACTGATTACTCAGGAGCAGTAACTATCCTAAACAGGGTTTAGGATAACCCTAACATGGGTTTTGGCTCTTACAGCATGAAGTTCATTGGGTGCAGAGCTGACTAACAAAGAGCTATTTGCACAGAAGAAAAATCGTTTCCTGGCACTAATGAAAAAACAAACTTGAAAGCAGATTTTTTGAAAAATACTTGCCTACCACATACAAACACTCAATATTAACATTTGTAGAGGATGATCAGAGTGACAAATCTGTGAAAGTCTTCTCTATCTGCTAAGTACAGGAAAAATTCCAGCACATAACGAGTTTGGGTTATCAAATTCAAGGTCCATAAAGCAAGTCTTAGAAGAGAATGCCTTTCAAATTTAGATGAAATCTTCAGACTAACATTCATAGCCTATATTATAGACTGGACTTTCCAGAAAGAAAACTTTCCAGGGATTCTTTTAAACAAATTTTAATGTATTGTAACTAATCAGTTAGGCTGATGAATTCCATATGGAAGTCCCACCAACACTGATAGCTCTATGAAGGAATAAGCCAGTGTTCGATACCAATTAAAAACACAAATGAAGTTTTAGGAACTACTGGGACAAAGAAAGAGCATTGTTATGACTCTGTACATACACCCACTTCATGCTGCATGTTGAATAAAGTTACAACCCCCAATTTTTCAAGGGTTATAGAAGAACTAGAAAAATAAAGGGAAAATGGATAATTCAAGGGCATGGACTGGCTTCCACACAAAGAGCACCTAATCCTGGGAGAGGAGGTACCTGGATAACAGCTCCAACAGAAATCTAATAAATTCACGAGGGACAAGAAGAAGGTGAATACAGACATTTAATCACTTCTTCTAATTCAAAACTGAGCCAGCTTCAAATGAAATTACCTGGCAACTGGTTTAAAAGAAATAAAAGGGCATATAGTTTCATAACGCCCATAGGCAAGCTCTGGAGCACACCACAGGATTTTGTGCTTTCAAAAGGTGTTTTCCTGGTTTGAGTACTTCTGCAGCTTAAGGCCCTCTTTCTCCCACAACAGTTACCTAACAGAGAATTGTATCTGTATCCACCAACTACTTTTGACTAATCAGATTATAACTTGGCTTTTTCTCCCTCTTTCCTTCCTGTCTGTCAGTGATAAAATATTTTTCCACATCTAAACACGCTTGCTGCCACAAAGCATCTTGCTGCCACACAAAAAATAAGCTAGCTGTAAAGCAATTTAGCCTATTCACCAACCAAAATTCAAGATCCAAAGGCAGTTCTCACTTACCCAGATCCTCAGGAGTGCCAAGTAACCTCTCACATAAGTAGTAGTCATCTGGATTCAAGTAGGGCAGTTGCTTCAGCAAGCTTTGCTTAGGAATGAGATACAAGACCTCTGCAATATCCCCATCCTCAATAATTGACATCCTTTTGACTGAATTTCGGAATTTTACCTTTTCCAGCACCAGTTCCTCAGTTTTACTGGACCCACACAGCTTCCCAAAGCTGTTCAAGATGGGGAAAGACAGCATTTCTATTCAGAAGAAGCTAGGGAAAGCAACCTGTAGTGTATGTAAGTCAGTCTACTACTCACGGCACACTGTCCTTAACAATCCTTCTCTTTTTCTCTTATCCAGCAAAGGAGATTAAGGAAGATTATTTTTAGTGATTATCTTCAAGAGATTATGGCAGTATGCTTCATCAGGTGACTGCCATCTAAAACTATTGTAATCAGATGCAACTCATCTCTGGAATGCAAAAATTGGAAGGAAAACCATAAAGAGTATCTGAAAATCAGATTAATATCCAGGACAAGAGAAAGAACGTAACAGAGGTAGGTAAGAGGATTACTCTAAAATCAAAAAAACCTTGCTGTGCCAAAAATCTTATTACGGGAGAATCATCATCTTAAGCTATGCATACACATCTGTGCTTTTAATCTAACAAGCTCCTGCTCCATGCCAGGTCTGTCCATGCACTATGGTGAACAGGTCACAGTAAAGGCAGAGTATGTTTGTCCCCTTTTCTGAGGAATTTAGAGGCTGGCTAGCACCACTTCATAAGCAGATTTCTTTGGAGAAATCCTTTCCACAGCTTTCACTGTCTATTCCAAACAAAAGCACTTAAGCTTTCCCCTAACTACTAAGGATTGCTTCACTCACGCTCTTCTCCAATTTCCTGTGTAGCTGACAGGAGAAACTTGGCAGATACTGCGCCAGCCCTTCCTGCTTCACCTACAAGAAGTATTTACATTAATCCAATTCCAGTGTCTGGCTAATCTAATCATCTAATGAATATTTCTCCCTGGGTAAGGGTAGAGTTAACCATCAACTGGGCACTGGAATGGCACAGGAAATTCCAAAGTGAAAGAGTAAAAACAAATCTAAACCAACATCCATCCTTTCTAAAGCACAGGTAGACCCCAAAACATGCCTTGTTTAGAGACAACTTCAGATTCTTTATTCAGTCAAACTCCCAGAGACAACTGTGCAGACAGTGTTTGGCCCAGGTTTTCAATTCCCCTTAACACAGAGAGGTTTCCTATACCTGAAAAAATGACCTGGTGTGATAATTGCTTTGATTCCAGTAAGGATTTGCTAAATTAGAAGGTGAAAGAACAAACCAGAAGTAGGCTTAATGAGCACAGTGGGAAACTGTCATTTAACTCTTTCCTCAAAACTCAGAGTTCAAGTACTGTCTACTGATGGGAACGTGCTTGGAAGAGAAGACTGCTTTATTTACAGGTTTAAAGATCATATCAACTCACAAATCCAGACTTTGAGCATCAATTATTACACATCTCCTATGAGGTCATTATTTTTCAAGTAACAGGACTTCTAGGTTATCTTGAAAACAAGCGTGAAATCACAGTTCCCCTTCAACAGCCATTCTCCTCGGGTTTCTAATCAATCATGGACAAAGTGGGTCAAAGCTGGAATAAATCAACACCACAAAACTAAATTTAATGCTAATATATATTTGAGGAAAGCCCGGTTCAATAAATACAGCAATCTGAGATCCACCTTAGAGTATCTTCTATCCAATCAGAAATCTCAGCAAATGTTGTGTTTGGAACACTCCCCCTAGGAAGTAAAGCTCTGTAGCAATTTTTCAATCTCTTCCAGATTTCACAACCTACTCATCTGTGCACCAGAGCCACTCAGTGGAAAAGACTTATCTTCTGAATCTCCAAAAGCTTGTACTACTTCAAGTGAAGGTGGATCATCATTCTGTGCTGAAGCCCATCAGAGACAGCTGGTTGCACTTCAACACAAGTACATATCTCAGCTTAGTAAAAGAGTATCTATGTGTTGCTGGATAATTGGTGAAGGATGTTGACATGTGACAACACCAGTGCCAACTATCCAGTCACACCAACACCTCCAGGTGGACTTTGCCCTGAGAGGTAGGTGAGGCAAAAAGCACACAATGCCCTGAGATTAACTTTGATTCCAGCCCTTCTAGCTACGTTCACCAAGACAGATGCCACACTGTCTAGGTAAGTACTAAATCAGTGTCATCTGATGCATAGCAGCAGTCATAAGAAAGCACAGTCTTTTCTCACATAATCACACACCATAGAGGCTACATAAAGCCTCTATTGATTCCTTTAACTTGCAGTTTGCCCCTGCATATTTACCTCCTGTAATTTTTGAAGAATTGCAACCAAGTAACAGAGGTGAAAGGGCACAGTAAAGGCACAAAACCCCGAATCCACTTTCACCCAAGTGAGGGTCTGTTCCTGCACTTGTCAGGCATGACTTGTGGAACTCCAGCGCTGGCTTGAGAGGCAGCAGAGGACAGTATCCTTTTCCCACAGTATATCCAGTCAGCCAGTGGTTGCTGTAGAAGGGTACAATGTTCTTTCAAACACTGAAGTGCAATCCAGTCTAAGATGCATGGGACTGGTGTGGCACATGGGAACAGCTCCATATAGAACAGCATTTTGTGTCCCTGTAGATGCTTCCTGCTTAATTAAAAACAAGGTCCTCCTTTTTCTGAGAGAGATTACTCAGTGGTGCCCCTTTCCAGCCCTGGTGTTTGCTTTCATTGTCCAATAACTACAGTCTCAAAGACCACATATAGGCTGCTGCTTGGAACAGAGAGCAGTATGATTTTTGTCTGTGTTTTTTAAGTATAAGCTAGGTCTTAAAGAGCCTCCATCCTGTTAATATGTAATGTAAGAGGGCAAGAAGTAGAAATGGGCAAAACAAGACCAGGAACCATCGTAGTGGCTTCCTGGATCAGATGAAGGGCTATATGGAGCAGCTGGTTTGAGGGTAAGAACCTTGTTATCCAAGGTTAAGGACAAGGCCTGAGACAGCCTTGTATCACATACTGGGATTTAGCCTCAGCCAGAATCAAAAAGTCAGTGGCAATCTCCTACCGCTTAAGTCAAGAACTGGATTAAATGGAAAAAGATTCATTTCTAATATTCTTACTAAAAAGCAAAGGGTGGTAAACACAAGGGCACAACCTTGTCCTTATGTTTCTTGAAACACATTCTAGGGAACCCAGGGTGCCTGACCCAGAAGTAGCATTGAGGAAATTTCCTCAGTATCTGTCAAACAGCAAAGTATTTTCAAATCACTGCCAATTCAAAGCTGTGCTTAGTCAGTGCTGGGGACTCTAGTCTGCACACAGCACAGTTTGAGGTATGGACCCTTTCCAGACTGCCAGTTTTCACAAGGGACTGAATATGAGACAGGAATTAGACAAACTAGCCACATATAATTTCCCTCATACCACTTCAAAAGGTAACACACTTATTGTACAGGCAGATAGCCCCACATAATTCTTCATGCATCTTTCCAAGGCAACAGGATTATCAACATCTCCCATAAAGAACTCTCACAAATACAGACAGCAAGTAGAGGGGGGAAAAAAAGCCTTCATATAAATGAAAAATGAGCAAGCACTGTATCTATTTACACCAAAAAGTACAGTTATCCAAGCAATTCAATAACTAAAAAAGCAAAAGAGAACAAAACCACATTCTAACATTCAAGTTCACACAGAAAAAAGAAACAATAGCTCTCTACTTGTGTTAAAATTACTTCGTATTTGCAGCTTTTTCGCTTCCGACACGCTTACTTACTCAAGACTGCAGGCTGAGTAGAAAACACTCAGCTATTGACTGTAAGCTTGAGGAAACACTTCATCCACATGTCAGAGACCAAAAAATCCACATGCACATCTTTTATTTCTTTACCTAAATGTCCAAAACAGGCAGTCATCTTCCGGGCATACAGACACAAACCATTCTCCCTGTAGCGTTCCTCACCAAGGACGGGTTCCTCCATTGCTTCAGAAGGAGCTGCCTTGCTCTGCAGAGTACACCAACTACTGCTTATCAAGACCCATAAGACAACAGGGTTTCCTCCTCCAATTTATCATCATTAATAATTCAGGTACTACATAAAATTTGCTGAGCTTTAAAAACCGGTAGCGCAAAGTTACTTTGTGGCTTTTGAAGTAACGATGTTTTAGTGCTTAAAAAGTATCTCAGCTTACTATATTCCAATAATTTACAGAAAATATTATCCAATGGCAACAAAATCTATTCTCTTGCTGCAGAAGGGTCCTGGGATTATTCTCAGAACAGCAAGACATTGAAAATATTCACTCAGCTCAAACCCAGAAACACAATCACCACACTACTGAAATGTGGTATAAAAAGCAGACGTGACCACACTGTTGTAAAGGCACCACTAGTTCATCATAGAATTGTTTGGGTTGGAAGGGATCTTAAAGATTATCTGGTTTCAAGCCCTATGCCATGCACCTTTTCTCAATGCTAAATATCTTCTGGGGAACAAAAATAAACAAAAAAAAAAAGACCTCAGATACTAACTTCATCATATCTTCTGGTACTTTCTAGCACAATGCATTTCAGAAGAACCAAGGCACCACAGCCAGGAGCAACAGGAAGACAGCAATTTCTGAGCTCACTCACTGGAGTGTGAAGCCCATCTAATCTTGCTGTGTTATCTTAGCTGAGAGGAGAATACACAAGAACTGATTCAGCAGTGGCCACACATACCTGTCTCTGCTCTGCTCTTCAGAGACAAATGAAGACCACTATTGGATGATTACAGGAGAAAATACATTTAAAAAATACACTAAAAATCATAGAATCATAGAGTCATAGAATCACTGAGGTTGGAAAAGGCTGCTAAGATGATCAAATCCAACACAACCATGTCCCAAAGCGTCCGGTCTGCAAGCTTTTTCAACAACTGCAGGGATGATCACACAATCAATGACAGCTACTTAACTAAACACTTGCAGAATGGATTTGGCTACTCTCTCCTGATTCAGGTAACCACTCCCAGAGAAGAATGGGTGTTCCTTAAAAACAAACATCCTGCTTGTCCACTACACTTGTTTTTTATCCATTCATTTAACACTTGAGCAACCTGATCCAGTGGAAGGTGTCCCTGCCCATAGCAGTGGGGCTTGAACTGGGTGAGCTCTAATGTCCCTTTCAACCCAAACCATTCTATGATACTACGGTCTTAATGTTTTCCAGGGATGGGGCGCTATTATTGCTAAGCAGATACAACAGATTGAAAAGCTTAGTTATTCATATTTAATATTACTTTGACAATTCACTGTGTATAAAAGCATAAGGTGTATTTAAAAAAGAACTGACAGGCATCACTATATTTTATTGTGCTAAAGTCTACAAGGGATCCACGTAGATATGACATTTACAGTCTGCAGGTCTCTACCTGGCTAGTTTACTGGTTTTGACCTGTCAAAGGTTCTACACTGCTGCCTAGGGCAGGAGAAGCGTAAAGACCACAGCCACACTGCACCTCTATGGTGGCAAAACCAAGAGTAGCATATTGAAAAGGACTAACTCAGGGTAAAGTGATATTAGAGGTAAGATGATTTGTGTTATAACTCAGCTGAGCAACTCGGTTAAGCACGAGACTCTCACATAGGCTTGTTATCAAGCTGCCAAGTCTTTGCTGATACTATAACTGATATTTAACTGATCATTAGCCAAAAGCTGTCCAAAATGCCTGGTTTTGCAGTGATAACACACACAAAACACAGTACTGAGGAACTGTTACTGAGTCTGTCAAGTCCATGAAGCCTCTGAACATCTACATGAAAGGATAGCAGCAAGTTCAGGTCTGATAGGATGAAGCTACATTTGTGTCACCTTCCACTGTAACAAACATTAACTCTTTAAAAACCCATCTGAGGATCTTCTGAGCTGGCACAAATTGGATCTCCGTTTTATACATTAACAGCAAGACTTGCATGCATAAACTATTTTGTTAAATTAATTCAGAAACAAGAAAGCAAATGTTATTGTGTATTGACTTCTCCTTGCTGTTCATTCCAAAACACACATGAAGCATCGATTTACCCTTTATTTTCCTACTACAGTATGCAACGAAAAATCCCACAAGACTAAACACAACTACATTTCTATCTCTGACTTTAACTAAGGCCACATGGTGACAATTTCCTTTCCCAACTGATGACATTTGCAAAATCTTTCAGCTGAATTAAAGCATTGTGCTCAGCTTCCTGTTACCAACTATGTATGATAACTTTCATGGCACAGGAGCCTTTGATAACGAAAGGCCAGCTTTGCAGTGCATTGTAGAGCTGGACAGGCAGCAGAACAAGCTCTTGGGAATGCTTTTCCCTTTGCTGTACATTCAGAAATCTAATCTGACTCACTTCCCTAAACCCTAGCGTCCACCAAGTTTATCCTTCAGGGTTTAATCTTAAACAACATAAAATATCAAAACAATATGCCTGTGATTACATCTGATTGTCTTTTTCTTGGGCAAAAGAGAACCTAACAATAGCCACGCTATGATCATGTGCAGTAATAGGCTGAGCTGAAATACTACAGAGAAAAATCAATCTCCAAATGAAATATTTAAATGACGTTAGGTGAAGAAAAACCCCAGTGCCAGTTATTAAAGCATTATCTACTACTTGTGGAAGTCTTAAAATATTCCTATCAAACATCAGGTATTGGCCACTGTCAGGGATCAGGTACGCATCCACTGGAAATGAAAGAGCAGTTTATTTCAATTTCATAATTCCTCATGTCTATTTATTTGGATAATCCACTTCCACTAAGAATACTGCAAATAAATAAAAATAAATTGCTTTTAAAAAGCATCTATCGAGCTTACCTAAATGCAAGATATAGAAAAAGACCACTAAATCCCCAACCTGTGATACAAAATGGGCAATGTCTTTGGAGGCAGAAAGTTGAAAATTCATATATACAAAACTGGATCTCAGTCTGTCAAATGAACTAAACTAAGTGGCTTCACCACTCCCTTTCCAGCATTTGACCTTCACACAAAATTAATTCTGCAATCAATGCTGGTTATAGCTGTCCTTTTACAAAAGAAAACAACAAAAAATGGCATTTCAAAGAACCACAGAATAGGTCAGGTTGGAAGGAACCTTTGAAGGTCATCTAGTCCAACAACCCTGGAGCCTTCTCTTCTCTAGTCTGAATAACCTGAACTCTCTCAGCCTGTCCTTGTATGGGAGGTGCTCCAGCCTTCAGACCATCTATGTGGCCTCTTCTGGACTCACTCTAACAGATCCATGTCCTTCCTGTACAGAAGACTCCAGAACTGAATGCAGGTCTCATGAGAGTAAATCAGAGGGGGAGAATCACCCTGCAGGCCACACTTCTTCTGGTGCACCCCAGGATATGGCTGGCTTTTTGGGCTGTAAGTGCCCATTAACAGCTTGTGTTGAGCTTACCCACCAACACCCTCAAGTCCTTCTTCTCAGAGCTGTTCTTAATCCATTCTCTGCCCAGCCTGTAATTGTGCTCGGGTTGCCCTGACCCATGAATAGGACCTTGCACTTAGCTTTCATGAGGCTCACACAGACCCTCCTTTCAAGTCTGCCGAGTTCCCTCTGGATGGCATCTCTTCCATCCAGCATGTCAACTGCACCAGAACAGCCTATAAAGATCTTATTCTACTCCATTTAATTAAGGAGCAAAACCATTTGCTGAAATCCATTTTTTTGCATTCAATACCATCACAGTTATCAAAGTATCTGCTTCCATAATGGATTATTCAAATTGTTAACAAATAGTGAGATTAACAGTGAGAACATAAGACTGAAGAGCTGGAATGGTATCCTAGCATTTGAGAAACATGCAGTCTCTGCTGTCCCATAGGCCTGCGGTTAGTCCCTGAGCCATTCTCTTAACTTCCTCCATTGTTTTTCCCAATATCACTTTTCACCCTCAAAAGGGATTTATAACAATAGGTGCATTAGTAATGGGAACTACAGAAGTATCATTGATAATAACACTAAGGGGTAACTGGTCAGAATTAAAAAAGAGGTCATGGAGAGCATAGCTGAGGGCTTCTCCTTGATCTTAATTACCTTCCAACTAAATTACCATATTTCTTAACGATTTTCTAATAGATTGCAGCCCTTCCTTAACACTGAAAGTGCTCATTTCCCCTAGAGAATCATGTTAACAGATAAGGCAAACAAAAGAATTCCTTACATCTTCTCTGATCTGAAAATTCCATTTTTAGCCTTGCCTCAAACAGGCAAAATCACTGTTAGTCTGGTTGCTGTGACTAGAAGAATGCATAGTTCTCAGGCTGTGACAAAAGGCATGATTCAACAAAAGGCTATTCACCTTACTTTATCAATTCCAGTGTTTACTTCAGACTAGTCATGGGAAAAAAAATCAGTTCTCAACTATTTTCAGGCACAAAATAATAGTGTGTGCATTAATGGATCCGTCTCTTGTATTATTACAAGATGAGGTGGCTCAGCATTTTATTTCCTGGCAGCACAAAGCTAATCTATTGATCTATAATGGCAGGAACACTGCACCATGTATTCTTATAGCAAAACCAATAGTTTTTACTTACACACAGGAAAAAAACCCAACCTGTAATTGCTGACAATTGGTCTGATTTTGTAGGTACAGTATAGTGAGAGCTATATGAAGTGAAAATATAAAACATTCTGCATCCCCAAGACTCTGGATAATAGAACAACTGACTCAACAACACAGTTCAAGTGCTTGCCCATCTCAAAGCTTATAAATAATCCCTCAACTTCCGCGGGGCCACACCACAATGCTTGAAGTTAAAGAGACGCCTAAGCTGCTCTAGGGAATAATTAGCAAAAAGAATCCTGGCAGAAGCTGGCAGTCCTTCAGACATTCAGTAGGAAACTGGTTTATTTCCTTATCCCCACTAATATTCAGGTATCTTTCATTCAAACAAATATTTGAGAAACAAGTAAGTGATGTGAAAAAACATTTAAAACTTTTAGTTTTCTTCTACTTACTTGTGGTCACTACTATGTAAGAACTCAGCTTTCAATAGCCTGTAAAGAACTACTTAAAGAACAACAATCAAAATAAATTTAAAAATCAGAATTAAATTATATCAGGTGGAAGCTCCAAGAGCTGATATGGTTCATTAGAGTAGCTCCTCATTGTGTCCCATAATCATTTTGCTTTTCCAGGCAATCACAAAGGTAGCTTCAAGTGAGCAAAGACTTTCAAGATAAATGTAATTCCTTTAATCAGACTTTTTTCTTTACTTTTCCTTTCTTGAACTTTGATGTTTTCCTTCTATCTGAGAGAAAAAGCTCTTCACACCATTCTCTTCCCAGTGTAGACTGCACAGTAACTGAGATAGAAATAAGTTGGGAAGCAGAGATCAAAGATTAAAGCTCAATGTTCTTTCAGTCCTCGTATTTATGTCTTGCACCTTTATAAAGAGCAGCATTACGTGCATGACATCAAAGAAAACACCACTCCTCTTGTTATGTATTAAAATAAACTGGATATTATTAAACTCTCTCTTCTGGCAAGTCATGATTACAGAAATATACACAGCAGCTTTACTCAAATACCAAACAAATAATGATGTCTTCTCTAGGATCTTGAAGGGCTTCCTGAACATCTTAGTTTAACATTCCCTACTCTCTTCTACAGTAGCTGAACAACCAGCACACATGATTATAAGAACAATCAAGTACCTATATCTCTTATTTCTCTTGCAGCATCAAACTCTTAAGGTCTCCAACACCATAGTGTCCTCAGATGTACAACTCTAAAAGGATAACTATTGCAGTCATGCTGCCCTCACCCACCTTCACCGAAGCCCTAAACCAGATTCCTTCTTTGTACTACAAGGACTAATTTAAGTACAATACCTACCAGCAGCCAGTACAAACTTTTTGTCAATGTCCATCAAAACTAAGAATAGGAGGTTACCTTTCTATATAGTGGAAAGTATGGCAGTGCTACAGGATGCCAGAAATGACATCAGATCAGTTCATCCACTGCCAACGTTCCTAATAAAAGCAGCTTTAAATATGCTGTGTTGGCTAATCTTTGTTTTGTAACTAAATAAATCCTACAGCACTGTTGAACCCTTCCTCTCATGGTCAGCACTATCTTCTGGTTAAACCAGCTGCACGCACACACACAAGTGATCAAGAGCCATGTCACAAACTAGGAAACTGCCAGTTAAGCAGAATTATCACTCAATGTGCAGTTCACTTCTCGCACAAGGGTCACATATTGTATAGAAAAAAAAAAAGAGGCCTCGACATACCTGAAAATACATTAACGGGGCAGACAAAAGACTTGGAATACTGTTTAATTTATTCACGACAGAAAATGACATCTAATATACCATGTAACTACTGTTGTTGGATAAACTGCGGTTTTGGTCCTCTTGGGTACTCCAGGGTTTCATTTTGTTTGTTTTTTCTTGATGGAACCTACTCAATTAAGGTCTGTAATCTGGCTCCAACAGGAAAAGCAAGAGTCAGAGAAACACAGCAAACTTCCAAAACTGACAGGACATTCAAAAGTAGAAACATGCCCTTGCCTTGATGACAGGTACAGCTGGGTTTGTTCTTTACCAGTGCCACTCAACAAAGAACAGGCTTTATCTTATGATATTTTCCTGACATGCACAACATTGTGAACCTGTGCCTATCAAATCCTAAGAGAGTTCTTCAAAGATAGCACTAAATCAAGAGTCTTGTTCCTGCAGTGGAAGTAGAGGGCATTTGGCATCTATCAGGATGACCTTAGAGGTCTTTTCCAGCCTTAATGATTCCATGAAATAAGGTTTCATAATACTAGGAAAAATCGTTCCAGTGGTATCATCACCTACAGTAATGGAGAATTAATCAAGTGGAATAGCTATAAAGAATCTAAGACCAATACATTAACTGCTTTATTTACATTTACCATACTATCTTTGCAAGAAAGATTTACAGTAGTAAACTATAACATAATGTGAACTTAAGATGGTCCTTGCCATCTTTAAGACACAATCTGCTGCTGTCTTTGTAGCCATCATTGCAGTCTCTGTACTTCCTGGTACTTAATATACATTAAATGTTGCATGTGAACAGTTACTCTGCAATGGGAGGTCTGGTTCTTCAGTTTATGCAGAGTGCAAACAACTATTCCTATTCCATATGAGGAGGCTGGTTTGTTTGGGGTTTGTTAAGTGTAACACTCCCTAGAGCAGAGCTTAGTTTTCTTTTACTTATGTGACATCACCACTTCATTAAGATAGAGATTTACCACTGATAAATCAATGACCAAAACCTAAATCCCTTTCCCATACAGTTTCCCGTCCAATTTCCACATCTCTTCTGTCATTAACACTCTCTATGCATCTTTGGCCAGTCACAAGTGGGGTTCCCCAAGGCTCAGTGCTGGGTCCAGCCCTGTTCAATGTCTTCATCAATGACCTGAATGAAGGCATCGAGTGCACCCTTAGCAAGTTTGCAGATGACACTAAGCTGGGTGGAAGTGTTGATCTGCTGGAGGGTAGGGAGGCTCTGCAAAGGGATCTGAACAGGCTGGACCACTGGACAGAGTCCAATGGCATGAGGTTTAACATGGCCAAATGCTGGGTCCTGCACTTGGGGCACAACAACCCTATGCAGAGCTACAGACTAGGAGAAACCTGTCTAGAAAGCTGCCAGGAGGAG
>WAAB01001164.1:26554-101046 GCA_013389865.1 Piaya cayana | reverse complement strand
TTGATCAGGTTGAGGACAAAATTCCTACATCCTCAGGAAATGAAATGAAATAAAATAAAATAAAACAAAAACAAAAACAAGAAATCATTGTTTACATGCTTTCTCTGTACAAAGATTTTAGAATATTTTATTGTGTCTCTCAACACCACGTAGCTTTACAGGTAAACAAACACAGAAACCAAATTTTTCCAACAACATAATCTGGAAAAAAAAACTTCACTGAGAGGATACAAGCTGTTTATTTTTAGATGTCTAATTTTAGGCAGCTAATTTCAAAAATTCCACCCATATAGATGCCAAGTTATTTTCTGAGGTCACACACTGAGCTACTGACAGCCCTGATGAAACAGTCCAGGCATACTTGTCCTTAAAATCATTATCAGAAGGCAAAGAGAAAGAGTAAATTGCATGTTTCCCAGCACATCCATGCAGGAAGGAAGGAGGTTGAGTCAATTCTACTGGGAGTTCAATGTATGCATGCAAGAAATGCAAATACTCCAGTTGTGATACACTGAGCTTACATCACTTCTAAGATTAAAATGGCAGCCTCCCATTACACTTCATTTAAAGATTTCTTTAACAACCTAGTCTTACATTAAGCTAGGCGCAGTGTTTGCAAAGCTGCAACAACGTACAACCTGCCTCTGCTTTTCCACACTCAAAGGTAGCCCAGGAACTTGCTGATACTGATTGCTTTCCCCTGGCTTGGCTTTGAATTCAGGGGCCAGGCAATGGATCACAAACGGATAACATGCAGATAAAACATTTGGCAGACACCTGAGTGTCATATGTTCTCTGTTGCCAAGAACAAAATAGGGCCTATTAAAATCATCTCGTTAATTAACTTTGCTATAATTCTATTTTCCACTGGCATCTTGTCAGTTAAGTAAATGTTTTTTCTTTCAGAAGGTAAGTGTGTTAAGCTTAAAGAGTGACTTTTAGTGCCATTAGAGGCTGTCACTTAACAGACCTTTACAATAAATAGCTTTAAATAACTTTACAATAACTTTACTGGCATTTAAATAACTTTTCAATAAATAACTCAGCTACTTACAGTTTATTTTTCTCCCTGATACTTAAAAAACCCCTTTCTCTTTGAGAAAGATGATCACAGAATCATAGAATCATTAGGTTGGAAAAGACCTTAGAGATCATCAACTCCAACTGTACCTGTCCACTACTAAACCATGTCCCTGAGCACCTCATCTGCCTGCCTTTTAAACCCCTCCAGGGATGGGGACTCAACCACCTCCCTGGGCAGCCTCTGCCAGTTCTTGATAACCCTTTCTATGAAGAAATTTTTCTTCAATGTCCAATCTAAACTTCTCCTGATGCAGTTTAAGGCCATTCCCTCTCATCTTATCACCTGTAACTTGGGAGAAGACATCAACACCCACCTCCTTTTAGTGGAGGGATCAGTTTAGACCAGCTGACAATCTTAATTCTAACTTTTTGCCATCTTTCTACCATGGGCTTTGGGGAGTTACTGAATCATGCACTATGGTACGGAAATCCTGATCTCCTGTTTCAGCCATGCCTTTAAAAAATTTAGAAAAGGTTTATATGAATGGTCCTAATTTTGATACAAGCTGGTTGCAAGCGATCCACTTGCCAAACAATTCTCAAGGAAAATATTTACATTCTGTCAGTTGCAGAATAATATTTACATCCTTGAGTTTTTCAAGGACTCATCCCACAAAGCAGAGAGCTAAGACCTAAATGAAAAGCTGAAGGAATAACCCACAATGAGTAGTAGCTGTAAAGATAATCAGAAAGCAAAAAATGGGTCTCTGTCAAACTAAAGTCTCAGCCTGTAAGCACTGTACATGAAAGAAAACTCACTGATGCTCATGCATCACATCTTGCACATATGAATGTTTGCTCCAGCAATCAAAACAGACCAGAAACAGTACAAGAGCCTGCTTTTTCAAAAAAGAAGACAGTTTAAACACTACATCCACTTTTCCTGCCCACTTTTCATCCTTAGCATCAGTGAATGCTTTTCCTTGTGTTCTGAGTATTGTTTGGAGTGAGGCAGGGTTCTGTTCATGCTCTGCAAAGACACAGTAAACAGGGAAGCAAAAGAACTTTTCGCTACTACAACTTTCATGAAAATACAGATATTACAATTTCACAGCATGAAGAGTGATGGGCAGAAGTCAATATTGTAAATGTTCTTCTTCAGCCTTAACACAAGTGGCATTCTCTGTGTCAGGATTTTCAGTACAACACAGCCCAGCTGACTGTCACCTCAGGAGCTCCTCAGTTTGTGACGTGATACACCAGGACATGAACAAAACCCAGTATTACCAGGTTCTGCGACCGCGTCCACCCTCAGCAGCCAGCTTTCCATATGACCCATGACAGTCTGCAAAATGGAAGCTTATTTAATTTACCAGCATCTTTGTGATATTCTATTCTTTGCAAGAATGAAAAGGATATACTAATGCAATCTCTAAAGTGAGGACTTCTTGTCCTTTTTTATCAGAAATTTAGGTGTGGCACTAAGCAGAAAAATCTCATACCCAGAGGGATGGAATGGATGCAGCTTTCCAGTGTATCATGTTCAGGTGTCAGCAATCACAGGCTATAACAGCACACAGCTTCTTACAGAAGTTGATCACACTCCAACATAAAACATGTAACATTACAAGTTCTGCTAGAAAGCTGCTGTAGGGATTCATTTTATTCTAGTTCCTCTCCTAAATGTGTTGATGAGATATTCATAAACTTTTTTCTTATGACAACATCATCCATTAGTTAAAACGGTTCTTCTCCCATCACAAGTGTCATGTACTGTTGGATTTATGTTCTGACAGATACATTTTCTCTTTCGTTACACTGAAGCAACACTTGTTTGTTTAAAGAGCTACCCACTGCCATCCTGTAATCAAACATCAACTTTCTTCATTACAGTCATTCCACATTAAACTCCTACTATACAGCAAAAATCCTTAGCCTGCAAAAGCACAGAGGCCTCTTAATTAGTGAAAGTGAATTTCAACCTGTTTGTACAACTTGCCCTAAACCCCTCTGTACCACAAACTAATACCCACCTGACATAAATACACGTCCCAAATGGGAGTCATCAGAACACTTCATCAGCAGTCCCCTACGTTTCTCTTGTCCACCATACAGCTCATGGATGGACCGTACTAGCTTCCACCTGAATTAGCAATTTCTCAAGAATAAATATTCAAGTTTATGAATGTGTCTCTATTTCATTTACCATGTAAAAAGACCTCTTTTCAGTCATTCTTGTACTAACTAGTTTGGGGGGACTCAAGTCAGGTCAAAAGCAAAAAAAAAAAAAAACCCAACAAAATGCCAAACAAAAAACCCCCAATGAATAGGTTCTGTCCTTAAGAATTTCTTCAAATCAGTGCTCAATTCATCTGACGTCCTCTACCCTTCCAGAATGACTACAGCTTTGTCTGAGGAGAAATCAAGAAGTGCAGACTTCTTAATTTTTATTTTAGTAATGCCTGAAGGCTTCTACTGAGATTTGTGAAAAACACATCAACATTCCTGTACTGATTAAAAATCTGAACAAGTGAGATAACCACTGGACAGGAGACAAACTTAAAACATAGAAAGAAAGGAATGAATTAGTCTAAATTTGCACACCACAGATCAGGAGCAGAGCCAGACAAAGAACCTAGAGGTCTTAGAATGCTTCAGGCAAGAACCCACAAGACAGTTTTTTCATTTTGCTTGTTTGTTTTAAGTACAGAAGCACACGATGGGATATGAAAAATGAGAACAAATGAACAACATAGTACAACTAAAAAAATTATTGTCTCCCCATATCTGTTGCTTAGATAAATCACCAATATATCTGCAGATAAAGGCTCAAAAATCAGCAAAAAGGGGCAAATCTGAAACAGTTGACTAATGGCTTTTCTAGTCCTCATGTGCCTTAAATATAGATATGCAAGAATACTAGAAAAATTCAAATGATGCCTTACAATGCTTTTTTTTGCTGCAAGATAATTTTTATCACAGCCTATTGGACTATATTAAAAATTCTCTCATTAAAATTTTACTACCATTGAAAATACTACATACAAGATGTGACTCTAGACCAAGAAAACTTCTTTATTCTCACAGTGATTAGAGCAAGGTGATACAGAAACCTAAACAAAAGGGTCTTTTTACAATCCTATATTCAACAGCTGTTGAGTTGATAATTTCACTGGAAATATCAGAATAGAATGTTAACCAATAGTAAATCCGAGCAAACAGTGTTTGGGTTTGTTGTTGTTCTTACATTTTATAGTAAGCAGAGGAAACTGAAAGTGCTAGCACAGCAGACTTCAGGAGTATCTGTGCTCAGTTTACTTAAAAAATAAGCAGTTATAGGAAGCTAATAGTCAGAAATATGCAGGATTAAAATTGATAGCAGGATTAAAACTGATAGAGGTTGTTAAGTCAAAGGAAAGAAGATTTATTTTTCTTTTAACTCACATTCACACGTTTTTATGCCTGCAAGTTTTATTTAGAAGTAGGGCAATGGCATTTGCTTCTAGCTAAAATACATAAGAGATGCCTCACAGAATCAGTGGTTCTATTATTTATTTACTATCTGTGTTTCAAAGGACAGAAAATGAGAATCATGTTCCCTGTTACATGCCATATCTAAACAGTAGTTCCACATTGCTGTTCTGATTACTCAGTGTCCCATGCAGAATTCTGACCACAATTTACACGTGGGACAAGAGACCAAAGGTATGGAAATTCACATTGACCATCACTCATTTGTCAGGAGGACAGAATTTAAAAGAAGGAACCCTGACAAATAAGAGCAGTGCTTGGGGGATGGAGGAGGAGATCATTGCTTACGTGGATGCTGAAACTTATTTGGTGTTTGATATAGTGCTTTATTTTACAAGCAGTCCACTGATCTCTTTACTATCCCTTAAGATGTATGCAAGGATAAAAAGGTTTCAGTCTAAAATCAGTACAGCCTGTGCCTACTGACTGCAAACCATAACGCAGACCGAAGGGCAGGAGCCCCTATATTCAGAAGCCTAATGCCACTCTTTGTGTGCTGGTTTGGAGAATAGCAAGCACACTCAAGTTCAAAGCTGTGCCCCTGTGACACACCAAGACAGGCAAAACAGGTTACCTGGTGATCACCTCAGGGTGAAACTTAGCAGTTGTCTGGGCTAAGAAAAGCTGCTTCATTGTTTCAAAAACCCAAGGTGTTCACAGGGAAGCACCCCAAATGGAACCTATCAACATTTGGGTCACCAACTGAGAATTTTTCCCTTTCTCCTGTATTACTAACAACTTACTCCTGTCCATTTGCCTATTTTTTTCACTGCAGGGATACCAGCAAGGCCTTTTAACACCTCATTCTCTTGTTATTAATGAATCCACTCTTCTGCAAAGAACAGAAAGCAGGTACGATGTGGTCTGTTCCTTCTCCTTAAAGAATAAGTTGTTATAGTCAGCCATCCCTGCCATATGAATCAAAGAACAATTCCACTCTTCAGCACCTGAGAACCCATGGAACAATTTTATTAATAAGAACTAATACAAGCCAGTGAGATTTAGCTGGCATTTAACTGAGCACTTAGTCAGAAAATTATGCACACTGATGACACCCACACATTCATTGTACTCATTTTTACTATGAGTTTCACATCGTTCCATGACAAATTAAGAGTGAAAAAAACCACCACCACTCAACAAGCAGTTTAGCCTTTTAGCAGGTTGTTTATGTACACTTGCCTAACTCAAGGTCAACTGTGGTGCCAAAGAAAGCAGCTCAAAATAAATTCCACCTAGAGTACATGTCTCCAATTGGAGATTTGTACAGCTGGATAACACATACCTTAGACACCTACACTGGAAATATAAATCCTTCGTTCTACTCCAAGCATTTATCCTTTTTACGTAGACACCTTTACGTGAATCACTTATTCTCAGAAGCTCAGTGTCCAGATAGCTTTATTATAGTGTCACTGATTTTTCCAGCTCAGAACTACATTCAGCTTCAGATAAAGTGTTATTTTTATTCTTAAGCTCTGGCTCATTCCTAGGTTTAATTTTATTGTGTACTTAAGTGTACGATCCCATTGGCATCCACAGCTTCTCTCAGGAGTCTGTTCAAATGCCTCACCACCCTCACAGGAAAACATTGCTTCCTAATATCTCATCTAAATCTCCCCTCTCCCAGCTTAAAATCGTCCTTGTCCTTGTCCTGTCCCTGCGCTCTCTGATCAAGACCCCCTTCCCAGCTTTCCCACAGCCCCCTTCAGTACTGTGCTAGAAATAAATAATACAGATGCTTATTAAAAGCAGCAGAATCGCCTGTTCCAGACCTGCCTGTAGTGACAACTCTTGGTTGCTGCTCAGGAGAAAAAAATTCTATTGAAGGAAAAAAACTACAGCAGGTGGTTCCAAGTCTTTCCTTGAATGAATTCCTACTTAAACTTCTTTCCTTGCACAAACCCCATTAAAAACTGGAGCAGTAAGGTCTCTGCAAACAAATATGCAAATTTAAACTGGGGCTGGACAAACAAGCTTCCATTGTTGCCAGGCCAAGTGTCCTCCAGCTTATGTCCTTGGTTACCCCACCAGAGGACTAGGAAAAAGAGCACCATGTTCCGAGATGACAGTATTTATTCCAGAACTGAGGACAAACGCCTCCCCTCTGAACCATGTGCGAGACGATTTAGCCGTCCTCGGAGCGGTATGAGAAACACCTACACGAGCCCTGCCATGCTCCGGGGGAATGCTGGGAAGCAGTGAGGCATGAACCGGGCTGAACTGCTGCTGGCAGGCAGCAGCTGCTGAGAGCCCGCCAGCGCGCATCCCGGGCACTGCAGCAATAAAAACAGCTTCATTAACGGGCAGACGCAGTCTACATCGTCATCAACTCCTGGACCATTTCCATGTGTAACTCCGTGCACGGGCACAGTTTTTAGCCCAGTGTAGCTATGGCTTCACAAACAAGGCTTTATGGTATCGGGGTGTTTTAGAACGGGGTAGCTTCTATCATAATGGAGATCAGCTCTTTCTTTGTGATCTTATTCCACCAGCTCTTTGCTGCATATCTCCTTACTGTCATACTCCACAGCTGAGCTATTGCTGAAACAATCAATCGATAGCAAGGGATTGCGACTCTTGGGAAGTCAATGCACTTAGCATCTGAGAAGACAGAAGATAAAACCACCTCTGCATATCCCTTAGAATTACTGCATAAAAGCAGAGGCCATTCCTAGGCAGCTCTGAGTATAAAATGGATCTCCTGGGCCGCTGAATTAGTGCCTGTGATCAGCACAATCCTTCAATAATAACATCTGACAGGGCCCTGAATTTGAAGACATACAAACAAACATCCCTCTCCAACTGGCAGAGGAAGGAGTCTGTCAGAATATTCCCAGACAGTTTTTCCATGTGGCAGAATGGCATAGGCAGAGCACAGGAGTGATAGTCTAGCTGTAATTGAGAGAGGGAAATTACAAACAGCTCAGAGCAGTTCCCATGCACCCATCCCCTCCTCCTTTTTCACAACCTTCCTCAATTTAAAAGGGATATACAACTTTTTCAAAACAATCTTGGCTGAGTCACTAACAAGAACAGCAGCAACAACAAAAAATTACACACTGGGACTAACTGGCAGGATCTGGCAGTGCAGGAGCCTTCAAGGCACAGAGCCAGACAACTGGAGCCCATCAGCCAGGTGGTGCATTCGTTCCTTGGGGAACCTGCTATTAGTCTCACCCAGCAGCTGAACCACAGAATAATTCTGGCTTACGTGTTGGAAAAAGTGTTTCAAGGCTTGCTCTCTCAGCTGCGGATGAAGGTGGCATATGTGAGAGCCAAGGTGAAGGAAATTACTTGCACTGGGAGTAGGGGGAGGTAAAAGTGATCAGGTTTTAGGAGCCCTTAGTCCCTGATGCAAGCTCAAGGCAACGGTTTCACACAGAGGAGGGACCTGGACACTGGGGATGTGGCCCTGTGGTGTAAGATTGTGCTATCTGCAACCACTGGGATACTGCACTGCCTCTCTCTTTACAACAATTACCTACTGTGGCACTGAAGACACATAGACAGGTAGACTTATTTTTGAGTGCTTGTAGTCTTCATGCAGAGACTGTAGTGGGCTTTCTGCCTGCAGAAGTTTCACAAAATTAATTCAAATTAACTTTTGAAATGGATTACAGAAACTACTTTTGTGGACAAGTAAGAGTGACCTTAATCAATTTCAGTTAGCTCATTACAGGAATAAATTAAGATCAAGCAGAGCCCCTTCAACTCTGAATTCACTTCTTTATTTAATTTTGATTAATTGTTCTTATGTCTCTCTGATAGACTGTGTCAAACTCTGAGGCTGGAAAACAAATTAGAAGAAACAAACAATCCTGCATTACCTTCCTGGTCATTAAACTGTGAGCCCCCTGTAAGACAACATGCTCTTGCGCACAGCTGTTAGATCCTTGTTCCTAACACTGAAATAACCACGGCTGTAAAACTCAGTGTACTGGATAAAGGGAAAATATACTATTAATATCTGAGACACTGCTGCTGGGTTGCTTGGACACAACAGTTCCAGTCATGTTTCATTCATGGTGTGATTTTTAGGGTTGTCCTATGCAGGAACAGGAGTTGGACTTAATGATCCTTGTAGGTCCCTTCCAACTCAGGACATTCTATGATTCCATGATATTCTTCAGCTTGTTCTCTAGGTCTCTGACATCCATGCAAGTTTCTGAGCCCTTGTAACACCCCAAGAAGGTCTCAGGCCAAAAACAGGACCAGCAAAAAACTGATGAATCTGAGCTAAAATCCTTCTGTCTCGCAACTTCACCACCTCCTAAATCCCATTACGAGAGCTGGTTTTGTACTGGTGACGATACTGACACCTGTGGGAGCGCATACTTAGGACCATCTGCAGCTACAGCATTACAGAAAAGTGAGAATTGCTTAATGTGTCCTAGGAATGCTCAGCAGCAGATGCCTTGTTTACTCCAGAAAAGCAACCCTAGCAATAGCCTTTCTCCCACCCGTCATCCCCTGAAGAAGTCAGGCGATGGCTGCAGGAGGGTAAGGGACAATAAACATAAGGGTGTCAGAAGTGACAGCATCCCGTGCCTTCACCACAGAAAAAGCAGCGAAGGCAAATGACACATCTGTCAGGCCCTGCTCCAAAGGCTGAATGCTGTGGATGATGCCAACTGTGATCTGAGCCGCATTCGACAGCCCTCGGCTTCCCCTCAACTGCATACTATATTCAGACACTACAGAAGAAGCTCAAAGCAAAGGAACCAAACCAGCCTGCATTTCATAGGAGCCTTCAGACCTGCAAACAGGCTCAACCATTAGGTAGCTGAGTACTAAGACTTTTCCTTATAACCAGGCTTGCCAGCTGCCTCATTTGAGGACAGGAATAACCTGTTTTGACAGATTTACTGTTCTTGCCATTTCCCCCGAAACCTTTAATGAAGTTTTTATGAACCATTTCCTCAAACAACACCCTTTCACCCGTTGACAATGCAAGGAAGTTACATTTGTGGAGTGGAACAAAGTCAAGCAGGCAGATGGGAGGCAAAACAAGCCGAGAAGAAACTCATGCTACTTGCCAAGCACCTTCCTAATATTTTCCACAACAAGCTGTAAGCAGCATCCCTTGCTTTCTCAAATATCAGATCTTCCCTAGGATCATGATTTTTTAAAATCACTTTATTACAGCATTACTAAAAGAACAGAATTAGTCAGACAACCTTTTTGCCTAATTGGAAGAGTAGCTTTCTAATATATGTCAGGAATCTGTATTTATCCCTTATGCAACTGTAAAGCAGTGAACACTGGAGAAGCTGAGCAGCATTCCACTGATCAAGTCGGTGTGACGCCAACTTCCTAAAGAAAATCAGCCCAGCAGTAGTGTGTTAACTGAAGGCTTCACCAGCTACTTTGAAATTCAGATGAGTGTAAACCTTTAGGACTCCAGAGACTGAGCTGTACTGTCCGTGAAACTTGAAATAGCATAAACCCAGGAGAATTTGTCCTTACATTGCCACCTATTTAAATTACTATGGGCTTGCAATATGTATGACTGCCTGAGTGTGTGTGTGTTTAAGCGCGATGGGATGATGGTGATTCTCTCTCTCTGTGACTCCAACATTACTTGTCTACATTTTGTTGTAGAAGTGCCAATATTACCAGTACACAGCTGTGAGCAGAGAGGCAGCTAGAGTGAAGCATGGAAGAGCAAGGAGGAGGTGGCAATGAAAAGCCTGCAATGGCACTGAAGATGTCTGAGCTGAAACCCCACTTCTGTTGGATATTTGAGGAATCTTGAGCACATCATTTCTATCTCTTACGTGTAAAAATGAACGTGCACTGAAACACAATGGCTGCTTTCATTTGCCTTAGGTCTAACACTAAGGCTGACAAAAAACTATAAATCCTTAAGAGTGCTTTGTCTTCTTTTATTGCAGATTTCCTGAAAGTTCTTATGTAACACTCACACAGGAGACTAAGGAAGAACATACCAAACTTGCAGCCTTTCAATTCTTAAATGAGGCTAATAAGAAACATGGGGAAAAAATTCTTAGCAGGGCCTGCAGCAATAGGACATGAAGTAACGGTTTTAAGCTAAAAGAAAAGCAGTTTAGACTAGATATTAGGAACAATGGGGTTTTTTGCTGAGGGTCATGAAACACTGGCACAGGTTGCTTAGGGAGGTGGTGGATGCTCCATCCCTGGAAACATTCATGGTCAGGTAGGACGAGGCTGCAAGCAACCTGATTGAGTTGTAGGTGTCCCTGCTCACTGCAGAGGGGGTCTGGATGACTTTAATGGTCATCTCCAACCCAAATCATTCTGATTCTACAATTTATGCTGTCTTACAGAATGTGTGCCAGTCATCCACACTGCCCTCGGAATTACACACCTGTAAGTGTGTAATTTGTCTCAGAGAATTCAAAGAACTTTACAACCTTCTAGTGGAACATGAAATAGGACAACACAAAGTCCTGATACACAGAACTCCCACTGTGGTGAGTAGGAGAGGTTTCATGCCCAGAGAACGCACCAGATAGGAGTGGTAAATGCAGCAGGAGGAGAGAACTAGTTGAGGGCAAATCCTTACCCTGGGAGCAGAGCAGATTGTCTGAAGACTATGAATGCTATGGTATGATTGAAAGAATTACTTTTAACCATGAACGACTACTTCTCGTTGTTTTACTCTCCAACTATGTTCTGCAATAGAAGGAGAAAGAGGTCCAATATTGACAGAAATGTGCATGTACTCCTATCCTCGTCAAAACAAAACAAAACAAAAAAAAAGAAAAAAGACCAACTCAAAAGAGGGACCAAGAAGGAAAAGCAGAGATTAAAAGAGATAAGAACAAAGGTGATCTGTCACTTTCCTGGGTGTTCTACATGCATGCATTCAGATCCACAGCCTAATGAACACAAGTTCAGAGAAGAGTTCAAGTTCGAATCTAGTGCGGGATTACGTCTACCAGTAAAAGTGTAAAAAAACAATAGGAACCAAACTGGCACATGCAGTAACTGCATCAGCAAACTGTAATGCTGAAGACTAGAGGCTGTTTCTTATGTTGACAACAATTTCCTGTAAGAGTGAAAGAGTGGAATATACCACAATCAAGTCTCACAGTCGATACCTATCATATCCATAATGTAAACTATTCAGTGATTCATCTCAAAATAGACCAACCAGTTATATGTGGATTAGGAAAACAAATAACAACTACCTCATTAAAATTGGACCTGGCTTTGCCAAAATGGTTTCAGGAACTTAAGTGCAGTCAGAACCTTTGATTTCATAGGGTATCAAACAGCACCTTCCCAAGGAACTCACTGGTGTGCCACAATGCCATCTCAGCCGTGATACAGAGAAGGTTGCACCCTGCAGATATGCCAGCAGCCATTCCCTTTTGCCTTTGCCTAAGCTCATTTGAAGATGAGTCACGATGTGACTCTGCCTTCCATTACAAAAACTGCATGAGCAGCAATGTGGTGATGAGATCCATGAGAAAAAAAAAGATCCACAGAGAACAGAAGACAAACATCTTTAAAATGCTTAAACTATAATTGACAAATACACAACGTCAGTATCATTGATAGGCCGAGCACTCATCATTTCCCTTAATAGTGGTAATTTCCTAGTGGGAGTTAAATACAAAAAGCCCAAAGTAATGTATATCATGTAGTGGAGTGAATTTTACGTCTTCCTTCTCCTCTCACCTCTGTTTATTTTTCTAGTGCACTCCTAGACTTGTCAATGGGCTGACAAACACTTGTTAGAAGTTCTGCTTGCAGACTGACTGGCTGTGGTACTTCAGTGCTCTACAGTAACTTTCCCCTCTTGAAAACACCAAACAAGGAGGTAAAAAACTGAGCCTGGGGAAACTAGAATGCTACTTGATGAGGCCTCAAGAGAAAACGGTGAGCTTTTTTTTTTTTGCTCCATTCTTGTTGCATCAGTAATTTGCTATTGAGTCTCAAATTCTAAAAGCTCTTCCAAACACTGCTGCTATTATCAGTTTCAAGTTCTAACTCATTTGTGCTTATCTCCGTCGTGGGCAACAAGGGGAGACTGTCAGGTATATCTGCTTAAGGAAGGTGTGATGTTGCTCTTCCTTTCGCATTATCAGTATTGAGCAACTGTTCATGTAAAGCTGTTAAGTAACCCTGCTCATGGGTACAGATTCATCTTAGGATATTTTTGAGAGACAGCTCCAGCTGAGTAGAAATTATTTATGTAGGGAAAAAAAAGGTTGACAGATTCAGATGCATAGTCCATACTCTTGAAAGCATTTAGTTTAAATTATTTTCTCTCCGTAAATGAATGTGTTTGTAGGACCAGGTGAGAAGCCTGGCTGGAGAGCATGCCAAATATTTTATTCATATTCCTGAGGTCATCTCTGATACTGCTTAAAACAGTCAATGCAATGCGGTAAAGAAGCAAGACAGGGGTGCCAACAGAAATGAAAAAAATTAATTTCCAGGCAAACTACTGCATCTCTTTTTTGGCCTGATTAAGACAGTCTGTGTGTCACCGCTGAAAAATAAAATTCTAACTTTCTGAAACAGTCATCCAGAACCTATGGTACCTAAACTTAGTAGGTATCCTAAAAAAAAAAAAATAGCCAAGTGTTTTTCATAGTTTTGTTAAGGGACAGAAAATACCCACTCCCACCCTTCCATTTCAGTAAAATCAAAATTCCAGGCAAAAAAATGCACATACTGACATAAATATAACTTGCTAGTATTCACTTAAGCTATTTAGTACTTAATTTTTCTTTTTTTCAAAGTGCTGCTGTCTTCACTACTCCAACAGAAATTCATATAGCACTGTCGTTGTAGTATCCAACTATCAGTGCACCCAAATTTGTTCCAAGTATCTTTCAATATTAACATCTAAATCCTACCCTAAAAATCTTTGGAGAAATCCATACAGGCTTATACATCTTTTCTAAAACTTATACTATTTCATTATACACAATATACGTATTAGTGCTAGACCCTTGACAGCAGCTCTATGCCTCACTAGTGACGGATTAAAGCAAGTTGCATTCCTTTTAATTGAAAGAAACCAATTATTTAAATTTTTTAAATGAGAGAGAGAAGTCAGAGTCATCAACAATGGCAAGTCAGTTGTTCTGAAATGAAGAAAAGTGATGCTGACAACTGCCTCGTCCTTCTCTCTGGTGCAGGCATTCTGGGAACTCCGTGGGGCAAGAGTAAGGGAATTCTAACAGCAGAGAGAAAAGTCTCATAAATCTGGCATTAAACCTGCACATCTTCGCTCATCAGGTGAATTTTCTAGACATGATAAAATAACATTAGGCACTACAGACACAAAGCCACATAAGCAATATCTGCCTAATTTAACCAGACAGCCAAGAGGCGGGAGAACATTTCTAAGTCTTCCTGGTTTCCAGTTCCTTAGCTGACCCTATCTATTTGCCTATTTATACAGTAATTCTCCTATATGAATAATAAGGTTTTACTTTGGCTACTTCTTTGACTTTTTAGAAATTAACTATATATTAAAACACTGGTGTCTGCTCTTTCTGCTTGGTTTTTATATGGCACTAACACAGTACAGCTTTCAAAACAAAAAGGCAATTATTAAACATAAAATTTTCACAATGCTAAAGCTTTTGAAGTTTAAAACTTGGGGAAAAAAAGATTGCTGTGGTTATAGCTTAAAAAAAAAAATTACTGCGGGGCAAGTTATTCCCTTGGAAAGAGTTTTTGGCCTAATTTTGTACAGTTATAGGGTCCATACTGTAAAGACACCAGAAAACTATAGGCCTCTTTCATTTTTGACCTCAATGATTACTCAGAGGCAAAAACCAGGAAGGGCTACATGCAAAGCAGAATGGTCAGCAGGTCAGGGGATGCAATTCTCCTCCTCTACTCTGCTCTCATGAGACCCCACCTAGAGTACTGCATTCAGTGCTGGAGTCCTCAGCACGGGAAGGACATGGATCTCTTTGAATGAGTCCAGAAGAGGTGTTGAACATGATCTGAGGGCTGGAGCACCTCCCATATGAGACCAGGCTGAGAGAGTCGGGGTTGTTCAGCCTAGAGAAGAGAAGGCTGCGGGGAGACCTTACAGCAGCTTCCAGTACTGAAACAGGCCCCAAGAATGCTGGGGAGGGGCTCCTGATCAGGGTGTACAGGGATAGGACAAGAGGGAATGGTTTTATGCAACAATAAAGAAAATACAACGTATCTCGCTAATTCTTCAGTTTCAACACCTAACCATGCAGCTACTGCACAGTCTGCATTTCAGCAAATCCCTTTTGTAATTGCTAAAGGGAAAACTATTCATCTGCATGCAGCTGCAAAAATAAAGAAGGTAATCTTCTTATTTTCATTTCAATATGAAATATAACACAATGGTTTAAGAAACAGATGAGTACTTTTAAATCTCTGTATTTTTAAAAATAGGAACAGATAAGAAATTATGGATTATCTCACCTAATATACTTTAGATAGCAATTACTCAGAACACCAAGTTTAATAATTGCAGCTGCTTGTAACCACATTATGCTTTCCACAGTCCCAGCTCGCATGAAGCTTCTACTCTGCTGTAAACTTAGAAACAAAAGCAATGAGAAGAAATAGATAAATATGGCACATGTCATTTTTATACTCTTTCACTCAAATGATTGCCAGAGAGTATTACAAACTTAACTGATTGAAAAATGTACCAAATCTCACAAATATTTTGCTAGCAGTGAAGTCATCTTTTGGCATTTTCTGCCACTAAAGGCAGCTTTCACCAAGCCTAAATAGACGAGCAACCTACCTGTTTTATACAACTGAACGAAACTAACAAAAATCAGCCAAAACACTGAACAGTGTTTAAGGAAGAGGAATGAAAAGAATGCATAAATAACTTCGTACTAGAAACAGTCCTGAAAAAAAACCATCCTCTTCTTCTCCCTTCAATAAATCAAAGGCCAATAAGTGATTGTGAAGAATGTACATCTGCACTATTGTGTCTGAAATTTCAGGCCTCTTAGATTCATAAAACCTACTTCCAAAATCAGTGTTAACCCCAATTTCTGAGGCTATCCATTTCACCTTTAGTATTAGTGACATTGATTTTTTGACAGAGGATGCAAACATAATCCTAGGTACAGAACAGTAGCTAAAAAGGAAGTTTCTAAATCTAATTTAGAAATCTAGTTCACCCTCCTGCCATGGGCAGGGATACTTTCCATTGGATCAGGCTGTTCAAAGCTCCATTCAGCCTGGCCTTGAACACCTCCAGGGATGGGGCAGCCACAACTCCTCTGGGCAATTTCTGCCAGTGGCTCACCAGCCTCACAGGGAAACATTTCTTCCCAATATCTCATCTAAATCTCCCCTCTTTCAGCTTAAAACCGTTGCTTCTCATCCTGTCCCTGCACTCCTTTCCAGGCTTTCCTGTAGAGCTTTCTCAGTATTGGAAGGCTGCAATGAGGTCTTCCTGGAGCCTTCTCCGGGTTGAACAACCCCAACTCTCTCAGCTTGTCTTCACATGGGAGGTGCTGTAGCCCTTGTGTCACATTCATGACCCTCCTCTGGACTCAGACTTCTAAATTTGCAGCTGATTTTCATTTGATGGCACATGGAAGTTTAGAACCTCTCTATGGAGAACTCTTAAATGCTACTAACAGAGTGAAGGCACCCATTTCAAACCACCAGCAATTATCCAAGGTGGGCTTGCCCCACTTCCTAATTCTAGGAGATACAAGTTAAAGGTCTCGTGTAGCTTGGAGCACGCTATCCCCACTGCACTGAAAGAGAAAGGAGGCACAGAAGGGGACTGAAGAACTCCCCAAATGCCAAGACACACTTCAGAGTGCCAGCAACTCCCAAGAGACATTCAAGCCTTCAGATGATAAGATCTTGGCCTGTGCATGCTGTTTCTTTGCAGTGCCCTCACTCCCACAGCCCCTACACAAACAGGAACCCCTGGGCAGTGCCATACAGCAGGCATTCAGCAGCACATTGACCCACTTAGACCCTGACAGGATTCGTGTCCACAAGATGTCTGTGATCTGCAAACAGAAGCATCTTTTCCACAGGGAAAAGGAGAATGTCATTTGAAGGTGGTCACAAAATGATTGCTCCTACTCCTTCAGAACACCCCAAACCTACTGACTGAGCAGTATGTTCTTTAAGGTGATTAGCATGCCTGCCATCACCTGGTTTTACTGTATACAAAAGGCACTTTCTGCCAAGCCTTCCACAAAATACGGTTTATTTTAGTGAATTTAGAGGGTTGGGAACTGAGAGGATTTTAGGACGTTTACCAGTAAAGCGGATTTACATTCAGAACACACACACAAACCTGTGAGGAGCACATGTATTAGATGTGTCATACGGCAAACTGTGGAAGAGTGACTATTACAAAATATATTCACTGATGTGGTCTTGGGGGAGCAACCAGAGAAGAAAAAAAAAAACTGTTCTAAAAGAAGTAAATACTATATCAATACATAATATATAGCTTTTCTGGATTTTGAAGTAAGTTCATATAATGAAGAGCAAAGCCTCTTTAAAAATAAGAGCAAAGGACTTAAGGAATTTTTCAGACAAAAAACCCCCTGTGCTAATGTTAACATGCCAGTGACAATTCTTCAAGCTTCTAAAAGTACACAGAAAGTGTTTCTGAAGAGGAACACGCTCCTAGGTCCTCATTTCTTGTGACACAGACAGTTACATAGTTTTCAGGGCTGATATGAAGTTTATTCCAGGGGAGCTCACGGTCTGGCAACCTGCAGGAAAAGTGCTGGCCTGACCAGCTGCACCTTTGGGGGTTTATTGCAGACAGAAACACAGCTCAGGACTGGACAGTCCTAGCAGCACAGGAGTCATGCCCAGGGCTGGACACCATACAAGCACCTAAAAACTGTTTGCTAGCACATAATTTGAAAAAAAAAAAAAAGCTCTCCCTGACTTTCTTCAGTCAATGCTTTTAAGACAGTGGGTAAACCTAACCCCCTCACCTTACATGCAGGACTTTAGAATCAATAACTGTCTAACTTCAGTAAATCCAGGCATTTGGATAGAATTATCTCACAGACTCAACCTCTTTGCTCACTTCATGAATTGCTCCATTTCCTCAAAAGTCTGTTACAATTAGTTTCAGAGTCTAAACTAGAACACTAATTTTTTTCCCCTCTATAGGTTTCCTATAATCTGTATTTAACTGAGTGCCCAGATATTTTTGATAAGAGGAAAGAAAACAGATCGTCCTTACCTATTTCATCTACACCACTTATCATTTTAAGTACAGATATGACACAGAAATGGGGTGAAGAATGGTGACTAAGACAATAATCCTGGGGGACTTTAGTCTTTCATCATGTGTTTCCAGCATAGATCAGGTTAGTCTCCCTTTTCTGAGCTCTCTCCAGAATCATAGAATGGTTTGGGTTTGATGGGACCTTAAAGCTCATCTTAGTTCCAACCCCCCTGCCATGGGCAGGGACACCTCCCACTGGATCAGGTTGCTTAGAGCCTCATGCCAACCTGGCCTTTGAGACCTCCAGATAAAGTAATCAGAACTACAAAATATTCCATTCAAACCTTCACCACCAATTGATATAAATGAACAGTACTTTTTACAACCCATATCCCCTACCTACTTGCACTTGTCCCTGCAAACCTTATAAGCGACCTAGGAAGAACAAGTGATGATATTAATCTGAACACAGAATATTCAGGTCATAATGAATATTTAAGAGAAAAAAAGAGAAACCTAGTCTTTATATTTTCAGCTTCTACTCCCAGTCAATAGTAAACTATTTCTAGTAACAGCTACTAAGAACTTTGAAGAGTATTTTTAGGATGCAGCCAAGCTCTGGGTATTTTTAATCTGTGATTATACATTGTCTAAGACAGATAACTTGAGACTGCTGCAAAACAAACCTTTATGAAGGCTGCTTAAGAAAGGGGAAAATGAAGAAAACTGAGCAGTCCTGGAACATCTTCAGGAAAGCTTCATCTCTTTAGACTCTGCAATAATGACAGCAAGTCAGCAGTAACCACAGCTAGACAAGGTGATGTTTTCCTAAGTTCCATACTCTGTGGTTTTAGCTATACTGGGAAAATCCATTAGTTTCACCAGGTTGCTTCAGATTTTCTCCAGAGCAGCATGAGATGAGAATGTGGCTGGTCTGATGAAAAATGTTAAATTATGCAGCCTCAAGGAGGGGGCACACTGTGTCTTTTTTCACTTATTTATTTCCTCACTGTTTCCAAATACTAGAAGGCCGATGTGACAGAATAATTTTATGGGTATTGCCAGATTCTGCTACAGATTACAGCAAATTTTCAAATTATTTTTCCTTATCTTTGGGATTCTGAGAGCGCCTCTCATGGAAATGAAGAGGTAGGAGGTAACTATCTTTGTCAGAAAGGCAAGCTGGCTTTGCACTCAGTAGTAAGGGTATTTTTTCCACCTCCGCATTAATTACTCTTTGCTTTGCGCAGTATTATGTAATGCTTTGCTGCGAAACTGTCTTGCGGTTTGAGTATGCCTACCCAAAACAGAGAGACCTGCTCCCTTCCTGCCACTGAAACTGCACACTCGCAGGATAACAGAACAAATCCATTGGAGATTTCCAGACTGTGCTGCTGAAAGGCATGAAAGAACAAGTCACTGTTAAATAAATCACAGAATCGTGGAATGGTTTGGGTTGGAAAAGATCATCCAGTTCCAACCCCCTATAATAGGCAGGGACACCTCCCACTGGACCAGGTTGCTCAAAGCCTCATCCAACCTGGCCTTGAGCATCTCCAGGGATGGGGCAGCCACAACTTCTCTGAGCAGCCTGTGCCAGTGCCTGCCTACCTTCATCGTGAAGAATTTCTTCCAAATGTCCAGTCTACATGTTCCCTCTTCCAATTTAAAGCCATTCTCCCTCATCCTATCACTACATACCCTTGTAAAAGCCCCTCCCCAGCTTTGCTGGAGCCCTCTTCAGGTATTAGAGAGCTGCTTGAAGGTCTCCCCAGTGCCTTCTCTTCTCTTCTCCAAGCTGAACAACTCCAGCTCTCTCAGCCTTTCCTCGTATGGGAGGTGCTCCAGCTCTGCAGTGGCTGCAAGACAGAGAAACAGGCTACCTTCTTTGTGAGTGTGTTAAACCAAAGTGAGATCCAGAGACATATTCCTTGCTTCTCTGCCAGAACACAGAACTGAGAACACAGGAAAAAGGATCCCAGCAGGCCACCAACTCACATTGACAACAGAAAATGCAATAAAAGTGATTTTAACAATCCCTGTTACACTATTGTCTGCCACAAGCAGTGGAAATAAGATGCACATAGAGGAAAATAAAACCTGTAATGGCTTCAAATTATTTATTGAAATTCTGAAAATGTTCCTCTTCTGTTTGAAGATCAGCTGCTTTTATGACACCGAAGTATTGAACAGGAAAAAAGTAAATGTAACACAACCCCCCCCCCATATCATTACAGCAACAGAGATGCTTGGTACCCTCCCCACCCTGTTGCTTCAGTACATCATCTGGTATCTCAGAAATATTTCAGCACAGGGAAGCCCAATGACTGAAATATTGGCAAGTCCAGCAGAGTGTTAGTGTTTTGTTCTGGGTTCATGGCACTTTCCTTACTCTCTCCCCTCCAAGCATGTGCAATTTCATAACTGAGGAAAGGGTGAGGGTACCAGCCTAGCTAGACAGGCAGATTACTCAACCCGGACACATCAGTGTTGACTGGGAAGAAATACAGATGCTGTAGAAAATTACTCCTACCCTAGGACGCTGACCCTCAACCGAGGGAAATGAAAAGTTATTAAAGGAGTTGGGAGAGTCAGAGAGGGAGCATGACTCTGAAGAAATATCTAGGATGAAGATTCCCTGCTCCGAGACCGAACTGAACTTGTGCAACATCGGATGAAATCTGTAGTGCCTAAAATTTCCCCTTACACCTATTGCACTGTGAAATAAAATTGGCCTCTTGCTCGAAGAAGTATATCGCCTGTTTCCTTCACAGGTGAAGCCTGTTACTCCAGAATCATCTCCTGGAAGGGTGGAGATGCTCCAAGGAGGTCACATAATGCAATTACAATACTGTGATGCTGGAGTCAAAAATAGACTGAAGCTTACCCACTCCAGGGCCAGGAGAGCCTGTAAGTACAGCTCAGAAACTGAGTTACAGGCAGCAGCAAGTTCCTTTGGCCACAAGAATATCTTACAGTGGCCATAAGTCATCTCATGTCTCTCATTCAAACCCTTTTATATAATAGCTAGGAATGCAAAACTGTTTCACAGGAGCTCTGAGATGGCTAATGCCAATCAAATCAGTATCTACAAATTATTTTCTCCCAAGTGGTAAGCTGTTTGCATATTAGAACAACATGAAAGCAAGGTGATTAAAAGGAGTGAAAATACGACTATAGGATTGCAACTATGTAGTTTCACAGGCCCAAATCTGGTAAACCAAGAGGTAAACTTATGGACATCCTGAGATCCTTCATATTGGCATAGCGGAGGTTGAGATTCAATAAAAACATGCAAGAACTGCAATGAAAGCAAGGGTGAAAAACATCTGTGGTGGGCAGGTTCCATACTTACTACATAGGCAATCAACCTTGAACAATTTACTCAGAGGAAACAGAGAGAGAACCAGCCAAGAGTGGACAGAGAGTTTGGTTTAACGCTCCAAGAGGTCAGTATGTGCAGTCTAGCATCTAAACAGTCCGTTCACCTCAGTTTTCAGTAACATCCAGTGCTGAACACAGAGACAACACAGGAAGTAAAATGAGCAGGATACAAGTACAAAAAAGCAAATTCCAACCAAACCGGGGGCACATCACCCTCGGAGTATGGGATCAAACCAGGAGGACCCAATGATCTCAGAACAATGAAGGGACTAGGATACAAAATCACAAACTACTTAGCAATAAGATCAATAACCTATTCAATTAAAGTCATATTATAAGAATATACAAGATCAAACATCATAGCTGTAGTTAAACATTTTTCACAGAAAGGGTCATGGGGCACTGGAACAGGTTGCCCAGGGAGTTGGTTGAGTTCCCATCCCTGGAGATATTTAAAAGATGGGTGGATGAGGTGCTCAAGGATCTGGTTTAGTGGCAGATATGAATCACTGGACTTGATGATCCAAGAGGTCTTTTCCAACCTGGTGATTCTGTGATTCTGTGAATCCTAGTGTAGCCTCCCTCAGGGCCCATCAGAAGTTCTGCTCAAGGATGAGGGAGGCTAGTCTGCCCAGCAATTCGTTCAGTCCCTTCCTCTGCCTGTTCTGCTGGTGGCTGTCACATGTAAGAACTTGACAGCCTCAGTTCATACCCTGAGCACTGACCTAAGCTTGCGGCCACCATCTGAGGATGGCAAATGACCTCCATGCATCAGTTTCAGCTTTCAGTTTTCAAGGAAAATCTATTAAAGTTTCTAAATCCTGAAATTCTTCCTGCTTTGCTGAATGTCAATAGGTACATTAGAGCTAAAATCATTTAAGGTGTAGCATTATTTCAATGTTCTGATCTGAATAAAGTAAATAAATTGATTTTAAATGCCATTAAAATGTTTTAAAAGTGCCAGACGGATACTAAAGTCAATCTCGCAACCCTCCTAATGCAGCACAACACCAGCACAAACCCACTGATTAAAAGCACTCTCCGGAAAAATGGCACGTCTCCCTTTATCTGCAACAAGGAATCCACTACTATGCCATGCAAAGTGAATTTTATTAACTTAATTCATGGCCTGTCACTCATTTTTCAGCATCTTACATGTACCTATAATATATGTCATGGTTAATCCATTTGATGAACTGGGTTTATTTGGGCTTCTCTGATGAGCTCTCAGCAACTTCCCTGCCAGTCCAGCTCCTTTACAACAACTTATCAGAGTCCAAATTATTAAAAAGCTTTACATAGCTTGTTTTATTAATAGATAGGTAAATAAATAAAGGCTATAAACCATTTCTCTGTTTCTGCTGTCTGTTTAGATTAGCAGGCCCTCAGTCACTGATCTTTCCCAGCATGTAAATAGTACTTGGCACAATTCCCATTATTCAGCCCAGCCTTGTGAGGTTTCCCAGGGCGAATCTAATCATATAACAGCATTTTTGTAGAGCAAGATTCACGTTATCAGTAGTTGCCCAAAAGATAAGCATCTCCTCCGCACTAATTCATCAAAACTTTCTTTCCAATTAACATTTAAAAGAACTTATGAATGTTAATTTATCGCCTTTGTCATATATATTTTGGAAGAATGACACTTTATTCCTCACCAACCATTCAGACCAGACACAGTAAATGCCACCTCAGTCATGTGTCAATGTTACAGTGTTAGTTTCCTCAAAGACAAAAAGTAGTCACAGAATCACAAAATGGTTTGGGTCCAAAACAGACCTCAAAGCCCATCCTATTCCAACCCCCCTTCCATGGGCAGGGATATCTCCCACTGGATCAAGTTGCTCACAGTCCCATCCGGCCTGGCCTTGAACACCTCCAGGGATGGGACAGTTATGACTTCTCTGAGCAACCTGTGCCAGTGCCTTATCACGCTGGCAAGAAAAAAAAAAATCTTCTGAATATCTCATCTAAATCTCCGCTCTTTTAGCTTAAAACTGTTCCCCCTCATCAGATCCCTGCATTCCCTGATAAAGAGCCTCTTCCCAGCCCTTCCCAGTCCACAAACTAAATGCTTACCTTAGGTCAACTCAACACAACTGGTTTTAAAGGAATCAGTTCAGTTTAAAAAATGGAGGGGAAAGGCTTTAAGAGATTTAAATGAACTTAAATCACATTTCCAAAATAAATTGCTCTTTCTCTAAAGTTATACTTTGTGAGACAGGTGAAATAGTATCATTCCTCCCCATTTCTCTGCAGTGGCTTCCTAAATGCACAAGGCAAACTTTTGATGGTAAGTATATTTCTGACAATTGAAACCCATGATTTTTAAAAAGCCAGTGATTTTTAATCTTGTGATTCAAACTCTTTCTCCAGTCAGCAACTGACATTTTCAGATTTTAATGCAGGGAATCGCAACACACCATAAAGTATCATACAATAAAAGGTAAAAGCAAAGAGTATAAAGAAAAGCTTTTTATGGTCTATCCTCATTACTAGGCTACAGCAAGTAGAAAAAAAAATGAAAGCAAAAAACCAACTGTGGGAATAAAGACAAGATTGTGAGCACACTTGTGGTCATGACCAATGGTTCCACACACGCTCAGGCAAAGACTACCAGGGAGCAAACCCAGCCGTAGGCTTTTGAAGTGGTCTGACTACTCTGAAGGATGGCATCTGTGTGGCATTTTCACACCATGTGCATCTTCAGACTCTTCATCTGCTGGGCAAGTGCTCTCTCATGTATCACTGGCAAAATCCCTATGACCCTATGAGCACAGCCATGAGTAGGCAGGTTGACTTAGTCACGAAGTACCGTTTCAATGTATGTGACGTAAACTGGATGCCAACAAACAAACAAACAAACAAAAAAAGACAGTGCTGAGAAAATCAGTATTGAGTCCTGCATTCAGCTCTGGGACCCTCAGCACAAGAAGGACACGGAGGCTGTGAAAATGATCCGAGGACAAGTTGAGAGAGTTGGGGTTGTTCAGCCTGGAGAAGAGAAGGTTGCAGGAAGACCTTAGAGCAGCTTCCAGGACTGAAAGGGGCTCCAGGAAAACCGGAGAGGAGCTTTTTAGCAAGGTGTCTTGTGACTGTATAAGCAGTAATGGTTTAAAACTAAGGGAAGGGTAGATTTAGACTGGATACGAGGAATACATTCTTTACAAGGAGGGTGTTGGAACAGTAGTACAGGTTCCCAAGGAAAGCAGTGGAGGCTCCATCCCTGGAAACATTCAGGGTCAGGCGGGATGGGGCTCTAAGCGACCTGATCTAAAGATGTCCCTACTCCCGCAGTGGGGGCTGGACTAGATGACCTGTAAATGTCCTTTCCAACCCAAGGCATTCTATGATTCTGTGATTCTATGAAATCACTGCCTTCACTGATCAGATCAGTGTCAAAAAAAAGGAATAATCATTTGGAAAATTCTACATTTTTTATTTTTACTATCTTGGCCTTGATCACGTCCATCTTAAACACTGAAATTATGCTTCCTGTTTAGAAGGAAAGGCAAACTAAAGGAATACAACTGCAAATAGATCATTCCTGAGTTAGCTCTGGATTACAAGAGGCTCCTGAAATGCACCACCCACTATGCCTAACATGTTTTTGGAAGCCAGAACTTAATAGAGATTTCCTACAAATTGTATTGGTTTTTCAACAACAGATACCAGGGCCCTTCCAGCAGGTCCCACAACACCCTACAAGGTGGGATGCTATGTCTTTAATTATTTTAATTTGTCCCTACAAAGGCAGGTCATTTGTAGCACGACTAAGTATATCTTGGGGAATACTCCAAGCACAGGGCACTGCAAGAGGTTTTCCCAGGTAATGTCAGGAAGGTCATTCCAGACTCAAGTGTGCTCCCAAGGACAGATAATTTATAACCCTATTTTAGCCACAAGCTGAATTCTGTCGTGCCCTACTAATAAAACACAGCACTCCCCTCCCCATACGAATGCCACAGAAATCAGTTAATTAACAAACTAGGAAAAACATAATTACAGATTGTAGGATGTCTGTATCACTATGAATATGTCATTGTATTTATCACTGTTTCCTGTCAGCACATACAAATGACAAGTCTTCAGTGCAGTTAATTTAATTCACAAGCTCCAGAATAATAATTTCTCACCTCTACTGACATTTCTGCAAGTTATTTTTGCCTTAGAAAAATCCAACATGAGGATCTGTGAGGCACACAACACAAAGCAGCTTGAGGCTTTTATCTGCCTAAACAACCAAATAATGGTGTTAGGAAAGTGTTACTTCTGCTCCCAAGCACATACAGAAGCAAATTTCACAAATAAAAAGAGTGACCCAGTTCAGCAGTGTATAATAAATACATGTCAACTCATTAGCTTCAAAGTTGAGCTGAAATAACATTCAGATGCTACAGCCTGCACTTCAGACAACCAGTTCCCTAAATATTCCTTACTATTACCAGGACCAGATAATGAGAAGGTCAGATCACTGCAGGAGTAAACTGGCAGACGTCACTTCATAGACCACATTCTTACAGCTGAGGCTTTGCTAGGCAATGAGCTGTATTCTTCAGGTGTTTGCATGGTTTCAAACAGCAGGTCAGCAAGCTGCACTAAGGAAAAATTAATAACCAAACACCACCAGAGCATGCAAACTATTCCCAAAGCCAGCGCAGAACTCTCTACATTTGCCTAAGAAAACCATTCCAGGTATCTTCAATTTATTCCTAATATGATCTGTCTCCTTCACTTACAAAAGTCATTTTTACAAAGTTATTAAAGCTGGATTAATTTCATTCACAAAGCTTTTTATTACAGCTGTACTGAGGAGTCGAACATGACTTGCTTTTGTAGAGTTTGATGCATTTCATATTTCTTTCTGGGGAAAAAGCAACACCACGCAATTGAAAACATGCCCACTGTGGCTGCCCCATACCTGGAGGAGTTCAAGGCCAGGCTGGATGAGGCTTGGAGCCCCTGATCCAGTGAGAGGTGTCCCTGCCCATGGCAGGGGGCTTGGAACTGGAATGGCTTTAAGGTCCCTTCCAACCCAAACCATTCTATGGTTCTATGATATGAGAAATACAAACAACTACTAGGATCCTACAGCCTTCATGATGTAATACAGCTGAAAAGGGACTTTCAGTCACCAAAACCTTTGCATTTCTCTACAGCTGTCTATAATGACAGTAAAGAAACACATCTCTCCAATCCAGCCTAGATGATTAATTAACTGATGCCAACAGCAAGACTGCAGCTGTGTTTGCCAAGTCACCATCCTCAGGACCATAATTAACACAGAGGAAGTTCCAGTGGGAATTAGGCTTGAATGACATCAGTGGGAACAATTAAAGCTCCTGAAGCTTTTAATGTACTTCAGAGCAGCTTCTTAGTTCTCTGAGCAACCCTTCAGTACTGCCAAAGGCCTCTTGGAGGCAGCTGAAGCTCAGGATGGTTTTTACCGGTCTGAGGATCATCCTAGCCAACAGAAATTTCTGACCTAATGTTTTGCTTCTGAAATAGAGGTGCTTTGCACATGCTTCCCCCTCTATCCCCTCTTCTGTCCCGTAAGCAATGAAAGCACAAGAGGGAAGTCTACAGCTAAAATGGGAGACAAAGGCAGATTTCTCCCTTCAGCCTTTTGGATTTGTTGTCAAAGTCTGTAGTTCAAGGAGGCAAGAGATCTAATGCTGGGTAAATATACTTCACAATAACCTAGTATTGTTTTGGCTTTCTTCCCCCCAACAACCACACTCTAAGTCTTCACAGCTCTCAGCCATGGATATTCATGTCTCATGGCATAAAACCCAAACAGCAGACTGAAGCAGTACACTCTAATATGTTATCATAGTGGATTTTTAATGGTTTTATTCTACCTAGTGGAGATATTCCCATTTTCACCCTTGCTTAAAGGATCAAACCACTGTGCAAGACTTTCTAGTTCCTCCAAGAGATGTGTTCTACCCGCAGAGAGCAGTTCCTGGTGAGGAAACATGGTTCTCTCTCCTCTGAAATAAAAGAAAAGAGAGGACATCCTTGATCTTTTATTGCCTAAGTGTTTCTGGTGCTATGATATACTTGCAGCTGACATTTGAAACTTGAAGCTAAAAAGAAATCTGCAGATGGGATTTGAAGGTCATCCAAACACAGCTTTAAACCTGCTCTGTTTTGCTCCCTAAATGCAGCCTCGATACAAGGCCTCTGGTTGTAAGTTATCCTGCACCTTTTCCCTCCAAGCTGATCAATTCACAACTCTGTGGATAAGGACAAAAATACATTCACAGAGGTTCTCATAATGATATCTTCTTCTAAAGCAGTAAAGCTGGAAAAGTTGATTTTGTCTTTTAACTTACCCTGTTCAAATTAAAAACACCTTATTTTTCCCTGTAATCACATGACACCTAACTAGAAACAGATCTGCATTACGAAACACTGTGGAAAATATCTGTTACATCTTTTCAGCACAGTGTGTTAGAGATATTGTGATGTTCCCTGGGCTACCAAGTGGGCTTAAAACCCTTTTTATTTGTAATTCAAACCTAGTGATTTTTGCACCTCTAAGCAAAAAGGCTAACTACTGTTTGCATAAAATGCTGACTACAACCCCATGCAAAGGATTAGCCCACATCTGCATGACACTGAAATCCTACTTAAGCCTATTCAAATATCATTAACGTTCTTCTTGCACAAATGAGACAGCACCACTCTGGATTAGGTAATGGGAGACACGCTTGGCATGCTGGACTGGATGACAGGAAAGGAACAACATAGCATTACAAGGTTATGCTATCATCTGTGCTTTCTAAACCCCCTGGATATAACAGCCTCATCTTATATATCCTCTCCTGTATCATGACCTGCAGCTGCCATCGTAGATCACACCAACTACTGGGACCTTGCACGTTGCATCACAAGCAGTGAGGAAAGTCTGAGTTAGCCTGTACTTAACCATGGAGAATCACAGACCTAGGGTCAGCTCTGAACATATCAGGTGTAACACAGACACAAAACTTCTTAATTGTGCTGCTCTGAATCTTGTTAAACACACTAACAATGGCTTGCTATGAAGACCCAACTATTTACATTACATGCTAGCTTAGTAAACTACAAATTCACACTCAGGAAGCGGACAGAACTAAATAATAAATGCTTCTTAAATAAAATTCACAAAATCCAGTGATGCAAGTCACCTCACACCACAACTCTAGTCTGAGGTTGGACCATGAGAGTAAATGTTGCCAGAAAAAGCTTTCAGCCATCTCATTTGTGCCGTGTCCTCAACAGGCAGTTCTGTTTGGCAGACTTTTGCACTCAAAGACTAATTTACAGGTGGCAGCTGATGTCTGTGATGGTGAGAGGTCACAGTCAAAATGACTGTGGTCTCAAGTTGTTTTCATTCCACAATTCACTGATTTTAAGGCACCTAAAATCAACCAGTCTGACTTTCAGCAACAAAATTTATGATGGTGCATGGAAGTCTCAGGAAATACCTGCTAACCGGGTAATGAACTTCACTAACACTGACACAAGCGTAAGCAGGCTTTCTCACTGACCGATTCTGTATGTGGGCTATGTGATGCTTCATCTCCCATAATTTGCTCTTCTCAACCATTTCTCCTATACCAAATCTGAAAATCTTGTAAACACAGGTGAGGTGATTTTGCAGATCAGCTTCTACCTTCTGCCTGAAGAGCTGTTTAGAGCTGTTGAAAGGGAACAGTTCCTGACTCCACCAAAGGGCAGGGGTTAGGCTCAGCCCCCAGCTTATCTGGACAAGAATAGAAGCACTTGCGGCAAGTCTATGCTTGCTCTTCTGGACATCAGGAAAGGCAGGAAACCACTACAGGCAATCGGTTTAATTATTAAATAGCTTCATCACCAAATGAGGGAGCACTGATTTAACAAAGTTCCTCTACCGTATTGTGCATTAAAATCATTCATCCTCAAAGCTTTGTAAAATGGACCAACACTGCTGTTTGTGAACAGCTGTCTTCAGAGAGAATCTGAAGTCCAAGAGGAAAGAAATCACTAGGTGTTAGCCAGACTACACGTTTACAAAGCAAAGATAACATATAGCCATAAACATAGGACCCAAGAGAATGGCAGGAAGATGTGCCAGGGAAGAGTTAGGGTGGCCATCAGGAAAAGGTTCTTCACCCAGAGGGTGGTGGGACACTGGAACATCTGGCCAGGGAAGCAGGCATGGTGCCAAACCTGACAATATTGCAGAAGCATTCAGACAACACCCTCAGACACATGGTGTGAGTGTTGGCGTTTTTCTGTGCAGGGACAGGAGTTCGGCTCCATGATCCTCATGGGTTCCTTCCAACTCAGGACATTCTATAACTCTGTGATTCTATGCCATTTATAATCCTGCTGTGTTTCATTTTGTCCAACTGTGTCACACATGGAGAAAAACCTCAGTGAAAGGCTGGGCAGCATACTGGCTAGAAATCTGCAATAATGCAACCAAAAAGGATAGAGGAATTCTCACATTTATCTCAGGGTCTTGTCTAAAGCCACATCAAAAGTATAACTATGGCAGCAGTAGCCATATCCAAACTTATATGGAGCCTGGGAACTAAGTGTTAAGTCAGTGATATGGATTTCAGCATACAGGTCCTTTCCTAAAACCTGAGCCACTGTGATTTCCTTTGCACTATACCCAAATTACCTCAACTGAAGATGTTATGTCATTGTATGACAAGTTACAATCAGCTGCAATGCAGCTCAAGCTCCTGTACGTGGCACACTCTCTAGTCTTATACAGGGCAACATTTCCAGTCTCCTAATCAGGTTTAGCCTTGGTATCTGCCTTCAAGAAACCACAGCAACCTTGTTCTGCTCCTAACAAAACACTCAAGGCCAACTTCGAAGTAGAGGGAATGGGTCATGAAAGTAATATTCTTCCTTACATGGAGGCACATTTTAAACACATACTTGGCATCAAAGGTTTCAGATTCATAATAAAAAGGGAGAAGAACACAACCTTCTTTAAAGTTAGCAGATTGGAAACACAGGCCCATCACCACCTTGTAATGGGAAGCATACAAAACAGTTATGGGCTGTTCATGTGACCCAGAAGGAAACTGGACATCACAGTCATAGAAGGCCATCTCGCCAATAATAATGTTTGTGGAATATACACTTTGGCCTAGAGGGATGTTGCCAGCTTCATTTTCAAGAAATCAGAAATACCATTATATACATTCTATAACTCTGTGAATCCAATGCCATCCACTGAATCCAATACCATCCCCTGTACCCAATACAGGGGTCAACACACAAACTAGCACCTAATAACCCTATATTCACTCTCTTCTGCTCTTGCAGCCATCCCTTCTGGAACAGCTGGGGCAGAAAGCTACAGCAATGCAGGGCTTGGGGAGTTATCTAGGGAATAAGATGCACCCTAAAGCAGCCTAAATGCATAGGCTTTGTATGCAGAACTCTGGGCCATTAGCAGGTGTCAAGCACCCTAAAGAGCATTATGGTGAGACAAGTACTTATTTGTTNAAAAAAAAAAAAAAAGATAAAGAAGGAATCAAAGAGACAACATGAATATGGCATCAGAAAACATAATGCAACACGCTGCTTTCCCTTTTGTAGCTCACTTTTACAACATATTTACCTTGTAAAAATAATGAAAAGATGCAAAGGTCATGAAAACATGTAATGAATCTCTGCCCGTAGCTACTGAACAACTTCTCAGCTCTCTTCGTCCTGCTGACAGTGTTTATGTCCTCCAAGACAGAAAGGCACCATGCTCTAGAGTAGGGGTAAAACCTCCATGCCCCCACTGACGCAGAAGCTATTCCAAAGAGTTAGTAAAACTAAATAACAACTGTATTCAGATACTGCACTTTGATTAGAGAAGAAAAAGCATAACTAGAAAGTAAAGTATGCAATAGGCAAAAAAGGGGGGTATTCATCTGTAGTTCAGTTAACCCAGAAATCATGATCAGCAGCTGCCCATCATGAATACCTGATTAAAAACATCTATAAACACTTATGTACAATTTATGGAGCTCTTCATATTTCCAGCAGTGTTCTACTGTGGCTGCCAGGATGGCAAGAAAATTCAACCGAGCTAGTCGGTTCAGAGCAGAGATTAGCCCAGAGGGAAAAAGGGAAAGAAGGGATAGTAATATTTTGATTAATATACAAAACTGGAATTCATTAAGAGTAGGATCAATTTCCAGTTTTATACAACTCTTTCCTGCACTAACCAACATGTGACATCAGTCATAACACTCTAGAAACAGCTAAAAGTAACCTTCACACCTTTCTTCTAGGATAGCGCATTATCTAGCACGTCCTAGATCAGAAAAAGCAGATTGTGGATGAAATATAGATTTTACCTAGACTGCTGTAACTGCCAGGATGTATGCTTCCCCAAAGATTACAATGCCTACTTTTGTACTTTCAAATGGGGAGCATACTCATTCAACTTCACATAGCTTACGAATGACTATATACACAATTCACACCCTCTAACACATGCCAAAGTTTATCTACATTATCAACTAAATTTCTAAACAACAATACATTGTTGAGGCTTTCTGTGCCGCTACCATACACAAATGAACATGCAAAAAGTCTTTTCTAAGGAAAGTCTCCAAAACAGGGGTTCAAACCAAACACAGCTGGATAAACCTGTATGTCCCATAGCAGAGAACCCTAGAAGATGCTAAATACTAATGGACTTGAAAAACCTGTGTGCCTCTTCCTGCCTTAAGGCAGGATGAACTCTACAACCATTCCTCTGTTCAATGTCTTCCTCTATTTCATATCATTACCAAAAATCTGACCAATTCACCTCCCTTATTAGCACAAATCTTTAATTACTCTGCTGACCTCGACAGCTACTCCAGGATTACACAAGACAAGAAAGTAAAGCTTGTCTTCAAAGAGCTCCACTACCAAAACAGACTTTTTGTCAATATATTCTTTGCCCATAAAATATGCACTGAGGTTTCTAAATTGGCTTTCAGGCAAGAAAGAGATACGAAATAAAATGCACACTGATTATTCCTTTAAGCACTCGGGAAAGATCAAATTGCTGTGTCTGCCTCACCCTCTGACCCTGCAGAATCGCACGTTCAAGTGTAACCAACAGTCTTGCCTCACATTTTCAAGACACAAAACAGGAAAACAACCGTTTTAGAAAGGCTTGTAACTTCCAGTTCCTAGTGGAAAAAGAATTTGATGCTAAAGATTCGCACTTCCAAGATGAAATATTAAGAGTAGCATGCTTGCAGAACCCATAAATATGAGCAGTAAATAATGCTGGGCAAAATTAAAAGCTGCATTAAAGATCTCCTGCAGGGCTATTTTGAATTATAGAAATCAAGGAGGGCGGGGCAGAAAATGAAACTTAACAGTAGTCAAGAACTATTTCAGTCTATGATGAGTCTTTTTCTGAAATACAGACTGAGGAAAAAACATCAAAGGATGCTTTCCTAACAATTGCACACCTGAAAGAAATTCTTCACAGGCACGCTAACATGTATTTTAAATGAACCAATGCTTGCCAGTATTGGTGTCAAAACATCATTTTTTTAATCCTAGAACTTTTGAAAAATTCTCAGACATTTCATTTCTTATTTGGTGCAATGGCCACACTTTTGATATAACTTTTATTGCTATAAATCAGGAAATGAGAATGCACTAAGTATACTAAGCTTTCCTGCCAGCATAAAGGAAGACATATTCTGACAGAAACTGCTAAATTGGGAATTGTTAATGGCATTATTAGTGCTTGGGCAACAGCAGTGATTCCTGTGGACTTTACTTTCTCTTCCAGTTATTCTTTCTTCCCTCCCAATTTCATTTAAGCAAATCAATGAATCATAGAAGGGATGGAAGGGACCTCAAAGTCATTCCAGTTCCAATCCCCTGCCATGGGCAGGGACACCTCCCACTGAATCAGGTTGCTCAAAGCCTCAGCCTGCCTGGCCTTGAACACCTCCAGGGATGGGGCAGCCACCACTTCTCCGGGCAACCTGTGCCAGTGCCTCACCACTCTCCCAGGAAACCATTTCTTCCTAAGATCTAATCTAAATATCTCCTCTTTCAGCTGAAAACCATTCTCCCTCATCCTATCCCTGCACTCCCCAATAAATAGCCCCTCCCCAGGTTTCCTGTAGGCCCCTTTTCAGTTCTGGAAGTTGCTCTAAGGTGTCCCCAGAGCCTTCTCTTCTCCAGGCTGAACAACCCCAACTCTCTCAGCCTGTCCCTGTATAGGAAGTGCTCCAACCCTCAGATCATCTTTGTGGTCTTCTATGGACTCAGTCTAACTCGTCCATGACAAGATACATGACCTTCCTGCACTGAGAACTACGGAACTGAATACAGGACTCCAGGTGAGGTCTCACAAGAGCAGAGTAGAGGGGCAGAATCACCTCCCTTGACCTGCTGCCCACATTTATTTTCATGAAGTATGTTTTGCAAATACAAGAGCTACTTACATTCACGAAAACACGTTTGATCAGTTCTGGCTGTATCTGTGGTGCTCTTTATGCATGTCAGAAATCAAAAGGACATCGTGGTTGACCTCATAATTAATCCATTCCCAGTGTGTTAACAGAGGAACTTCTGTTGGCATTATGCTTTCTAGTTTCTCTACATTCCCTAGCTGATGGGGTTTCCTAATTGCCTTAGGAAATCGCTTTATATTCTACTTCTGTTTGAGACTTCAGCTTGAAGTGCGAAGATGCCTATCAGTAGAAAAGAATTAACTCTGTATTCAAGGAAAGCAGCAGATTCTACATTGAAGCAGCAACATGGACTGTGTAACTCAGCAGGATGGAAATACACTGGGGTTGGAGCTGTTCAGTCTTGCTGAAGATCAGCTCTTTGCTATGCAAACACGGAAACACGGCACCAAATTTAATTTTATGTTTTTCCCCTGACAAGTCATATGCTCGCACACGTGTTCCTTGCTCCCTCCCTTTCCAGGCCCTCTGCTTGTGTGATATTGCTAGAGAGCTGTAACTTCATAAAGTTAGGAGAGAAACCTAATTGCTTAAAAATAGGATTTGGCAGTGCACCAGCTCCTAGATGAGTCTGTGAAGCGTTCCGAGGCTTTAGGCAGGGAAGAGTTTTACCTTAGGCAGTTTGAAAGCAGTACTTTCCTCTCCTCCCTTCACAATATTTGCAGTGAATATAAGGATGGTTCCTCCAGCACACACTCCCCAAAACTGCCTGCTGGGCTACTCAGGGTGTCCAAACCCCAAAGAAAACAAAATAAATAAGATATTTTACATAAGAACATTTCAGACTCCTTTCTGTAATTCTCCAAATAGTCTCTACTCCTATCTCCTTTCATCTTTTTCAGGTTCAGGGCCAGTTTGAACTCTTCCAGGGATGGGAGACACCACCACTTCCCTGGGCAGCCCCTGCCAGTGCTTCACCACTTTGTAGTAAAGAATTTTTTCCTAATATCCAATCTAAACCTTCCCTGGCACAATCTGAGGCCATAATCCACAGATCTAATTTTCTTTAGTAACACTAGTCCCGTGGTTTGGGCAATAAATTGAAGGTAAACATGTTCACAGTTTAGGTTTGGGAGATTCTGTGACTTTTCATAACAGTGATTTCCCCATTTTTCTCTTGTCCTCTGGTGGCAGCTTTTGTGGATACTGTTCTTATTTTTACCTTTCTGTAAGGCATGCAGGCCAAGCAGACCAGGATGATAAGATTCACTTTATTCTCCATCTATTGTTGCCACTCTGTGTTTATCAAAAGCAAAAAGACTGTGTGCCTGAAGGGGGATTAAAAATCTATTTAAAAGCTATTTATGATGCTGAAGAGGTATTTTTAGTAGAGGTTGTTGGCGCTGCTGCCCAAGGGAGCGGCTGAGGGAGGGTAGGTCAGGAGGCAGCCAGCTGAAACTAATAAGTGCTCTGGCTGGAATTGCAGGGAAGGGGTAACCCCAGCAAAGGTCCCTTTGCTGGCTGTGTGATACCAATGTGTATGTGTACAAGTAAACAAAAGATTTGGTGAAAACAACTAATGAAACTATTAACACCTGTGGTCATTGCAGAGAGGGAAGATCAACTCATGCTGTGTTCCACACAATTCCTGTTTCTGAAAGACTGTCAGAGTAATGTGGAATGTTTTTTAAGTGATACTCAGTTTTCATAGCTGAACCCTCCCTACAAATGTACAAGTCCAGAAAGATTGGTGTGTTGCTAATACAGATTATGACTCAGTTTTCTGAGGAAGCAAGGTCGAGACTGAGCCTTGTTCTGCCCTTGTTGGATTTGCTTCCTACACTTCCCTCTGGAGACTGAAAAGTCACGAGAGCAGTGGGCGAAGGAGGCAGTGAGTAAGAGCTGGAAAGAGTGGAAGCAGGATAGACAGGCCCTTGAATACGGTAAGCAGAATAGACATATTCAAAGCAGAGTCAGGCAGGAAAGTGTGCGTGGAAATCTTCCATGCTGGTACGGAGACAGAACTGACACAGACCAGAAAAAAAACGTGCAGATGTGGTACTTCATGACATGGTTTAGTAGGCACTGTGGTGTTGAGCTGACAGTTGGACTTGATCTTGGAGGTCTTTTCCAACCTTAATGATTCTATGATCCTGTGTTTATCTATATCAAGCAGGGAGTCAGGCAGCAGGAAAACTCACAGCAAAAGAAGGGAAAGGTTGAATCTTGCCCTGCATAACTTGTATGTATGGACATAACCAGCTAACCAAAGCCTCTTTCTCAGAAACAATGAACATCAAATGTTCATCGCACATCTTACACAAAACATTTTTGTCATTCATCTCAAATATAAAAACAACTGGCTACAGAAAACAGAAGAAAATATTTATAGACATTTTTGGACAGAGATTACTTCAGGTCAAGTTAGAAAGCATCCCTAAGCTGCAATCACCAAATTCTTCTATCAGTTATTTTGGATTTAGCTAGTGTTACTAAGAGAGAAATACAGCATAAGCTTTTTATAGCAGCTGCCAATTCCACAGTGATCAAAGTTTTATTATTCTTTCTTAGATCAAAGTCTGGACTGGATAATTTTGGGATTATCTCCAGCTCATAAAGTAGAATAAACAGTTTTGGATAACCACATTATTATATAACAATATTGTCTTCCTGCAATAACTTTTTTCTTATTTACATGTGCCACAAGTTTTTAGTCGGCTGCCTGATTATCGTTTAACTGTTTTATTGGCTTACTAGATGATAAAAGAGAAAATCACACAACAGCAGCAGAAGGCCATAGGAACATTCAAATCCTGTCATGTTTTTCTACATTCACATGCAGAGGATATTCATGGTGAAACAGATTTTAAAAAATGAAACTGGGCACAAGCCAGAGAAGGGTAATAGGTCTTGATGGGTTTATAATAAGCAGAGCTGTAAGACATCTGCAAGACATTTATTTTTGTGGAGCAGAGACACTCACACACACCTTAGTACAGGCTGTTCATCCATGTACACACCCTTCTGACTTGAATAAAGCACTCTGCAGAGAAAATTAGGATACTTACATTATGTTGACTTATATTAATTGGCATAAAATATTATTTCACGGGTAACTGCCCAGCTCCTTTAGCAACTAAATCTAATTTTAATGGTCCTTGGATTTGTTTTTACTCAGGTGTGCTTTCATTCAAAAAAAAAAGAAGTGGAATGGTTTGGGATGGAAGGGACCTCAAAGCTCATCCAGTTCCACTCCCCTTGTCAGGTTGCTCCAGGCCCCATCCAGCCTGGCCCTCCAGGGATGGGGCATTCACAGCTTCTCAGGGCAACCTGTGCCAGTGCCTCACCACCCACACAGGAAGACAATCCTTACGATATCTAATCTAAATCTCCCCTCTTTCAGCTTAAAATCATCCCCTCTTGTCCTGTCCCTGCACTGCCTGACAAAGAGCCCCTCCACAGCTTTCCTGTAGCTCCTTTCAGTACTGGAAGCTGCTTTAAGGTCTCCCTACAGCCTTCTCTTCTCCAGGCTGAACAAACCTAACTCTTCCAGCTTGTTCCCATGTGGGAGGATCATCTTCTAGACAAATCTGGACTCACTGAAAATGTTCCATGTCCTTCCTGTGCTAAGGACTGCAGAACCGAACACAGGACTCCAGGTGAGGTCTCACCAGTGTGGGCAGAAATAATCCCCTCCCTCCCACTGCTAGTTAAACTTTTTCTGGTGCAGCCCAGGATATGGTTCACCTTACACCTTGAAGCCAACTCTTCCACAAATGTTGATTAACAGAAGTGGCAACCTAGGACACCAGAGAAAGCCAGGACTTTGGCATAAACTGTTGTTAATTTTCTGGAAGTGCAGGGTCCCACAGAGTTAAAGCTGGAACATTTTTTTCAGAGCTGTTATTATACTCTCTTAGCTACGTTCCTTATCATTAACTAGGTTTCAGCTCTTATCTAACCTGGTTGTATCCCAGACCTTCTAATGCCAAAAATAAACTGAAAGCTTTCATCCCTAGTTAAAAGGAAACTGTAATTTGAACAGTAGTTTTGCTGACTTCTCTCTTGATCAAAGATGCCTCATGTGTGTATGATGCGACAGAAACAAAATAAGGTTTATAACAGTAATTAAAGCAGAGTCCTTTCACTGAATGAAATCCCATAGTGCTTACTCATCCAAGACTTACATTGGAGGAAACAGTAGTCAAAGTGAAAGCACATTAGCAACAACGAAGCTGAGGTTCCAGGAAGAGCAAACACAATGAAAAGTACTAAAAAATATTACAGAAACTGTCACCACTATGCACTTTGGATTAAAATGTGTCCACCTCTAACAATACATGACTTGTTTGTGCAGTTCCAGAAACAGAATACACCATTTTTATTAGTAAAGCAGCAGTAAACCAAAACTCCTTATCATGATGTCCTCAGAAAGTCCTCTGTGATAAGACCACTCATGCCCCTGACTTGTCTCCAAAAGGATCACGCCAAGCGCCATGCCAATGAGCTACCAAGAAAACTTCTCTGTCCATGAAAAAGAAAACAACGTTGTTGGCTTCATCAACAAACAGCAACATGTACCGCACTTTTAGCTTGCTCCGAAAAGAGCTAAGCACAGGTCGAAGGGCTTCAGAACCTCACCATCTATCTGCTGACTGACTTGGATGTTTTTCTTTCACCCCTCCGTAAGCTGAAACTGCAAATGTACCACAGCAAGGGGAAGGAACCTTTTGCTTCACCTTTGAGAACATGGTCTTCTGGGTGTTTCCTTCTTCATGCTTTCATTCAGAACGTCCCTCAGCCACAACTGCAGGCATCTCTCCTGGGCAGATCTCCCAGTAATCCTTCCAACACAGCTGGAAAGCCCCAGCGCCTCCTCTGAAGGCAGAGAACATACTGCTGCCACAATACACTTTGACTTATCATACCTTTTGACACATTGGTCTTTCTTACAGTGATGACAACAAACTTCCACTTCCTTCCACTTCCTTCCACTTCAAAATGTGGAACTCAGATGAAGAGATTAATACTTTTCAACAAACATGAACTGCATGCAATCTTTTCTAGCCATAGGGAAGCAACTTCAAGGCCACCTAATTACACCACAGGCATCACAACTGAGTTTTTTGAAACTGACCACAACAAACTGTTCACAACAGCAGAGAAGTCAACACAGGCTGCAAAATCTGCACAAGAAATTGGGCAGGTACCCCAGTAGCTCATATTCAGCTTTCACTAAAGTCCTACACAATCGGCAACACACTGAGTTTAAGCCTAACTCCAATGTGTGCATGTAAACAGCAGGCACTGCATTGTGGATGCATCCATCTTTCATAGTTTAGATGGAAGAAACAGACTGGGGCTCTGTAGTCTGGAGAAGAGGAAGCTTAGGGGAGACCTTATCATCCTCTACAGCTTGCTGAAAGGAGGTTGTAGTAAGGTGGGTGTTGGTCTCTTCCCCCCAGTAACAAGTGATGAGAGGAAATGGCCTCAAGTTGTGCCAGGGAGGTAGTATGACTCACCAAAGCCCTAATTCTGGCTTACAAATGGGAAAAGAAGAACATAAGACTTCTTCATCACGGGCGGACCTTGCTGAAGCCTGGCTGGTCCAACCTCATTTACAAAGTAAGGATTTCCCTACTTAATATATGGGACTGGTAAATATACCAAATGTAATGCTCAACAATGTTTACAGACTGGGGCTCTTATTTGAGTTTGAGCTTCTACAAATTCAGTTCCTTCTGAAAATATGCCACAATAAGACCTGAACGTATAAAATAATGTGTCTTTCAGATGTTTTTTCTTCCTATTACTGTATAATGTCTAGGACTTTTCTTTTGGTTTTAATGAAGAACGCCTAATTATAAAGACATTGTAGCCTAAGCAATATATGATAAAAATATGAAGGTCTACTTGCTGGTCTCAGAACATGCAGATCAAAGTCTGCTTTCCACTGTGTGTTTCTGCCTTTACACTGCAAAACTAAGAAATGCTACGTCAGTCACATGTACCAACCATGTGTGGGTTTCATTTTACTAACAGATTAGATTAAAAATAAATTCAAAGTATTCAGTTCAAACCTATTAAAGGAAACAACAACAAACAATAAAAAAGAAATCTTCAAAAGATTGTTTTCAGAGACTGCAAAACACATGAGGTTCTAGTGTTCTTCACTAAAGCAATTTTGCTGGTTTTTCCATCCATAAGCTGATGGTTATTTTCCTTCAGTGCAATTCCTTTCGAAGCCATGCATCTAAAATAGACTCTACCTCACTGTCCCTGCTGGTTTCCTCTTATTGTTGCCATTAGTCCATGTAACTTTTTCCATGCATTCAGGACTAATTTTCATTAATCACAGAAGTTAAACAGCACAGACTAAGCTTTGTTGAAGGGAGGGGGAAGAAAGATGAGAGAAAGGAAAAACTTAAAAAGCAGAAGCTTGAAAGAGATGCTACTGTTTAAGTTGGATTCTTCAGTAAGATATCCTTCTTCCCCATCAAAACAAAAGCTGTACCAAGCCTTAAGATTCAGCTGGAGCTACTGATTCTTCTGTACAGACAAGTACAGCTTGCAGTGACAATCCAGGTGCTGATCCCAAGCTATTTAAAACACAAAACTGAAGATCAAGACCTAAAATGAGTAACTGGAGGGAAAAAAAAGTCATTATTTATGTTTGGAAGAACTAAACAGAAAATAGGGATAGGATTAAATAACAGCATGAAATCAGTATAGAAGAAATTCAGGACAAAAGCTGGAGAGAAAAACCTTGAGAGCCAGTTCCAAATTCTGCACTGCACAGGTATTCAAAGTGGAAAACAGCTGTGTCGGCGTGACTGCACACACTGCTCTGTCTCAGGTACTGCTGCAGATCACCCAACCCTGCCAAGAACCTGCTCCTTTGACCTATGGACCATTATTTCCACCTTTTTCCTTGGTATCACTAGGAATGGAAGCATTTGAAACTACAGTGATTTGCTCTAAGCTTGCTAAAATTCTCTACTTCTAAAATTAAGGAAATGTCCAGCCCACTCGCACTGCCCTGCTCTACAGGTTGCTCAGTCCAAGTGTGTTCAGCAATAGCCACATACCTGTCACAACACAAATTATTATATGCCTGAAATAGATGCCTCTGACAACAAAAAGAATTCCTCAGCAACAGATTTCAGAAAGGATATGGCAGAAAATATTGCCACAGCCTTAAAATATGAGCTATATTACTGCAAAAATCACAGACCATAATAAGACATTGACCAGAAGCTCCCAGCAGTTAGTTTTTAAACCAGTTAGCATAGTTCTCAATCAAAACCACTGCTGCCAGCAACAGCAGCCATATCTACAGCTGTTTGTGTAGAAAAGAAAATCTAGAAAACTAAAACTAAGGTTATAGGTAGAATACATAGGAGCTCAAGATGTAGTATGTGAATGTCTCATTGAAAATTCATAGAATGGTCTGGGTCAGAAGGANTCCCCTCCTCAGCTTCGAAACGTTTCCCCTCACAGAGTCCCTGCACAACTTGATCCACAGCCCCTCCCCAGCTTTCCTGGAGCCCTTTTCAGTACTGGAAGCTGTGCTAAGGTCTCCCTGCAGCTTCCTCTTCAAAAGGCTGAACAACCCCAACTCTCTCAGCCTGTCCTCATCGGCGATTTCCTCATACAGAAGTTCACATCTGTCAGACAGATCAATTGACCAATGTGCAGAGTGCAGCTGAAGAAAGAACTGTTACTGGAGCAAAACATGATGCGCTGAAGTTTATAATCTTTTGTTAGTATAAAATAAAGTGCATTCTTAAGCTAAACAACTCTACTACTATGACTACTCAGTTGGCTAAAAAATACAGTTACCTTCTCTATAACATCCACACTTGCAGCATCAGAGTGGCACACAAGAACCTGTCAGTAATAGACAGCAATAATATTCCTTTAACACTGGCTTCTGTCACAATTCAGGGATTTTTGTTCTGGCACAGAAAAAGGCTGAAAAGACACCATTATCAACAACCCTCCTATTTTAAATGACTTTGCCTTCCTTGACTAAATACAGCTCATGCTGTGGAAGTTGTGGCTGCCCCATCCCTGGAGACGTTCAAGGCCAGGTTGGATCGAGCCTTGGGCAGCCTGGTCCAGTGAGACATGTCCCTGCCCATCACAGGGGGGTTGGAACTGAAGGATCTTTAAGGTCCCTTCCAACCCAAACTATTCTATGATTCATGCTAACTCTTTCAACATTTAGAACAAAAAATCACTAATATCTTCATATTTGACCATACCAAACACTGCCACTTGTGCCTGTTTGCTCTAGCGTAACTGAAGATTAAAATAAGTAAAAATAGCAATATTTCCATTAACTTAGACCTCCATGATAACAAGTAGTTTTGACAGTTTTTAAGCAGTTTGAGATAACATGCACAAGTAGGTCACAGTTATACTTGGCTTTAGAAAAATGTCTTTCATCCAGAGAATTTACAGCTCTTTGCAAACAAGCCCTTAGGTAAGCAACAATCTATAAGGCTTATTCCAACACCCAAATCCAGTCATGTATGAGTCCTAATAGCAACTACTTAATAAGAGCTGGAAGGAGAATATGAAGCCTTTTGCAAACTGCAAGATTGAAAAGCCTGACTGACGTCAACAGCCGCTCTCCACTGATTCCGATAGGCTGCAGAGCAGGTCGTGAGAGCACCCTGGGAAGGGCTCCAGCTTGACAGGGAAGGGAAAACGGATTTTCAAAGTTCATTTCAGCTCGCAGTTCAATCACCAGATTTCCAAGATTTTCCTGATTAGTTGTTCAAACTTCTGGGAATACTTGTCTGTGCTGCTTCATCTGACGTTTGGTCAAGTCATCAACTAGACCTGGACTATGAGGAAAGCAGCAGGAGAATGTTAGAGACCTTACACTTCCATAAGAGCATGAGCTGGGCTACAGGTGTGGAGGAAAGGTGGAAGAAAACAAAGGAAAATATCAGGAAACTCATCCTCGAGCATTAGTGAGCCACTAGTTTTCTCAGCAAGCCCTCAGGAAAAGTTAGCTACCATCATTTCCATTGAACAAGTATAGAACTCTTGATGCGGAGTTCCATTCACTGCAAAATTACATTGATTTGTATTATTAGTTACACTCAATGTATTTATTTACGTTATTGACTATATATGTAGTTTTGGTTAAATAAAAACTGGGAGCTAGAGTGGAAGAGTTAAAAGGAATGGTCCAAAAGTACAGATTTCAGGAGCTTGTCATCTGTTGCAGTCAGTTCACAATACCATGCTGCCTCCTGGAGCAAAAGAGATTAATAGAGAGCTGCACAGATTGAACACTGATAATATCTCTATAGTTTTTACTTTGAGTATCTTCTGCAGTTTAGTAATAAAAATGGCACAGGTGAATATTTAACTCTCTTGCTATTCCTGTTATGCTTGGTATGTAATCAACAAGCTGGCAACTCTAAGTGTCTGATGCGCTCAGAATAATAATGATCACCTTTTGGACAGCAAGCACAACATGAATTATTAACAGTCAATATTTGCTGAGCATGCAGACCTTAATGATACAGTGGTTGTAATAAGACTGCATATGCATGCAGCAGTCTGCCTTCATGAAGCAAAAGGTTCCTATCTGACATTTGAACAAAGCCCAGATCCCTTAAAAACTTACTTCTTATTCAAGCTACGTTCCCAGGAGTAACCTCATTAAGACCCACTATACCACATAAATGTGTAAAACTAAGTTCATATGGAAAATTTTAACATCAGTATTGCTTAAAATAGTTTATAATGCCACTGGTCTCTCCTGCTTTATACACAAATATCCTTTGGTCAGTACTGAATAACTCTATCTACTCATACAGACACACTAATTTTCTAACTAAGTCCATCTGTTAAAAATTGAAAAGCAGATATTGATAAAAATTAATCTCTTTATGAATCTCATCCATTTCCCTAAAGTCCTCTGGATGTGCTCTCTCTCTTGCGCGCGCGCTCTCTCTCTCTCTCTCTCTCTTTTCAGTTAATTACTCTGAAAAAAATAAGATGGCATGGGAGAGGCTGAGAAAGAATTCGCCCATCTTCTCCAGGCAGCTCTCCAGCAGAATCAAGCAGGCATCAAACATCATGTGTTGCGCAGATGAAAAGGAAAGAGGGACAGTGAGGGGAGGAAAGGGGAATATGGCCAGTGGGAAGCATTCCATGGGTATCCCATTCTGTACAGTTCAGGTTTGGGGAGTCATCTGCAAGGCTGAAATTGCAACATTTTTCTCTCACTTCCTCAAATCCAGGTACCCCTTTGAAGGCAACAAGTCTAATCCACATTATGGAGCTTTGCTGGGTTTTCCCCACAAGTACTAAGGCTCAGCACTGATGTTAACATACTCAGTGTTCTTCCAGAAATGGATTCTTTGGAGACTGATACGCTCTATTTCTTCCTAAAGCAAGAACTCCACTGTGCCACAAAGAATTATGCTGCTCTAACACCATTTATTATTTATACCTAAAATGGGTGTGATGCTTTAGGAATATGGTCCTAACCACAAACTGCTGACAAGCCCTCAGCAGTCACACGACGCCTTCTGTGTGCATCCAAGCAAATGAAAGAGCTGGTCCATGCTGAGCACAATTTAATAAGTGAAGATACAGAGAAATAAAGGAATGAACAAATAACATGTATCCCTGCATTCAAGGCTTTGTTAATTTGTAACATGTCATTTTTACAAAGTATTTTTTTCAATGCAGAGATAATCTGGGAGTGGTTTTACTTGTCACTGCTGTGCAGGTAATTTTCTCTCTGCCAGGAGACGCTTGCAAGTATTTCTGCTTTGTTAAGACAACATTCAGAAAATGCTTAACTTTATGCCTCCAGCCCTTTAATTGGTTCTTGCTGTAGTAAGAACCCTAAAAGCCCTTGTGCCACACCTGCACCAGCTTCTCAAATCAGCTGCAGAAGTTTGGGACAAGGCAGGATCTGCAGTCAGTGAGGGTGGATCTGTTCATCTCCAGCCCAGAATTCCCAAACGCACAGTCAGAGCCCTCCAACACGCACATGCAAAGGACAAAGGCTGTTCACATTTAGGTCTTTATTAAGACAAATACAAATTTGAAGTGAAACTCCACAATGCTAATTCCAAGGGAGATGCAAACGCCCACCAGAGGTATAACCTGACGGTGGGATGCATCACCACACCCCAGCAGCAGCATCAATGACAGAAGCACTCAGCAGACACACCAGTACCAACCAGTTCATCCTTTCTGAGGCGTGATAACCAGGACTTATGACACACCAGTAACAACCAGTTTATCCTTCCCAAGCAGCAATGATCACAGTATTTGGACACACCAGTACCAACCAGTCAATTTTGCTAAGCAGCAATAACCACTATGTTCTGACACACTAGTACTGACCACTTTTATCTTCGAAAGGAGCAATAACCACCATGTTCTGACACTCCAGTATTGGCCAGTTTATGTTTCCAAGCAGCAATAACCACCGTGTTGTGACACACCAATACCGACCAGTTTGTGTTCTGACACACCAGTACCGACCAGTCAATCTTTGCTAAGCAGTGATAACTACCTTGTTCTGACACACCAGTACCCACCAGTTCATCTTCCCAAGCAGTGATAACCACCGCGTTCTGACACACCAGTACCGACCAGTTCAGGTTCTGACGCACCAGTACGGACCAGCCCATCCCCGCCAAGCAGCAAGGACCACCCCAGGCTGCCCCCCGCCCCGCTCCCCTCTACCCGCAGACCCCCTCCTGCCCCCCGAGCCCCGGGAGGCGGCGCCGCGCGGTCCCCGCTCCTCTGCCCGCAGGTGCGGCTCCCGAAGGATGCTCGGCGGTGCCAAGCCCCGTTCCACGGCCGAGCTGCCAAACGCTACCTCCTCCGGGAGAGAGACCTCGAGGAGAGAAGCCTCCCCGAGGAGAGAAACCTCCCCGAGGAGAGAAATCTTCTCGCCTCCCCTCCCTGCTCCGCGACCGGCGGCGCATCCCCCGCCCCAGCGCGGCGAGCCGGGCGCCGCAGGGAGGCGAAGCCGGCAAGGTCAAGGCGTTGGAGGAGCAGACCCACCTCTAGCAGCCATGGCGAGCGGCTCCGAGCCCGCACCGGTGCGAGGCGCGGGGAGAAGCGGGCGGATCCGCGGCGCCGCCGCGCTCCCTGCCCGCCGCGGCGCGGGGCGGGGCCGGGGGGCGGGCAAAGGGGCATCCACCCGCACCCTGGTGTCCCCACCCGCACCCCGGCACCCCCGCAGCACCGCCCGGGGAGCGGCGGGGCAGGAGAAGTGATGGGAAAGGCACCGAGGCTGGAAGCAGAGAATCGTTCGCTTGGGAAAGCGCTTTGAGATCGAGCCCAGCCGCACCTGTCCCGCCTTGGAAGGGTGAACTGGTTGGGACTGGTGTGCAAGAACACGGTGGGCAGCACTGCCTGAGTAGAATAAACTGGTTGGTGCTGGTATGCCAGAACACAAACTGGTTGATACTGGTGTGTCAGAACACAGTGGTCATTGCTGCCTGGGAGGGATGAACTGGTCGGTACTGGCGTGTCAAAAAGCTAACTGGTCAGTACTGGTGTGTCAGAACACAGTGGTCATTGCTGCCTGGGAGGGATGAACTGGTCGGTACTGGCGTGTCAAAAAGCTAACTGGTCAGTACTGGTGTGTCAGAACATGGTGGTCATCGCTGCTTGAGAAGGGTGAACTGATTGGTAATGGTTTGTCAGAAGCCAGTGGTCATCGCTGCTTGGGAAGGGTGAACTGATTGGTACTGGTGTGTCAAAATGTGAACTGGTTGGTACCGGTATGTCAGAATATTGTGATCATCACTGCTTCAGAAAGATGAATTGGTTGGTACTGGTGTATCAGAAGACAGTGGTCATCGCTGCTTGAGAAGGGTGAACTGGTTGGTACTGGTGTGTCACAATGCAGACTGGTTGGTACTGGTGTGGAAGAACATAGTGGGCATCACTGCCTGGGTAGGATGAATTGGTCAGCACTGGTGCATCAAAAAGCTAACTGGTCAGTATCGGTGTGTAAAAACATAGTGGTCAATGCTGCCTGGGTAAGATGAACTGGTTGATGCTGGTGTGTCAAAACATAGTGGTCATCACTGCCTGAGAGGGACGAACTGGTTGCTACTGGTATGTAAAGACATGGTGGGCATCGCTGCCTGGGTAGGGTGAACTGGTCGGTAATGGTTTGTCAGAACACAAACTGCTTGGTACCAGTGTGTCAGAACATGGTGTTCATCGTGAGTTGGGAGGAATGAACTGGTCAGTACTGGTGTGTCAGAATGTGAACTGGTTGGCACTGGTGAATCAGAACATGGTGGTCATCGCTGCCTGAGTAGAATGGTCAGTACTGGTATGCCAGAACACAAACTAGTTGATACTGTTGTGTGAGAACAGTGGTCATCACTGCCTGGGTAGAATGAACTGGTTGGTATTCGTGTGCCAGAACACATCATATTGCTAAGCACCTCATCTACTGGTCTTTTAAATCCTAAGCCGTAAGAGTGAAATGTCAAAGTATTGATCCTTATTGAACTCTTACAGCCAATTCACTACCCCAGTCATGATCTGCACAGTGTGAGTGAGAATCTCCCCCTCTGGTTTTCAGTAGCTTTTGGACCAAGACTCAGGCAACCAATGTCAGACACTGAACCATCTTAGAATCATAGAATGATTTTGGTTGGAAAAGACCTTTAAGATCATTGAGTCCAACCATCAATCCAGCCCTGCTAAGTCCACCACTAGACCATGTCCCTAAATACAACATCTGCTCATCTTTTAAACACCCCAGAGGTCTTTTCCAACCTTAATTATCCATGATTCTATGATAAGGATTCAGCTCATAGCTGATCTAACATTTTCCAACCAAACAGTTCTACGATTCCGTTATGGTTTAGTAGTGGACTGATATGGTTGAACTCAATGATCTCAAAGGACTTTTCCAACCAAACAATTCTATGATTCTGAAGTCTGTGCCACAAGCCAAAATCCACCTGCCCAACAGCAGTCAAGCACAGCAACTCTATACCTGCAGATCTGTATGTAAATAGTATTTAAACATAAAAAATACAATGTTGCCTGCAAAACAATTGTGGCATTAACATACAGAAAAGAGGACTCAGCTTCTTCCCTGCCCCTCAATAAAAGCAGCCAGCACCAGCTGCAAGGCACTGAGGAACAAGATCAGTATTGAGGGGACATTCCTCCCCTCACCTCCAATCTAATACAGCCAAATCCTCCCCAGCCACATTAAAGAGAAAACCCCTGTGCTATCAGTTTATTAGATGCTGGAGAGAGTTAAGCAAAACAACAATCTAGCTTGTCAGAAATTGCAGGTTAGAAGACCACCTCAGAATAGTGAGATTAAAATATGAGAGCAGGCTCTCATCAATTTAAGAATGGGCCACTGTGAACTAAGGAACAGAAAGAGCAGTCTGTGATGTTCAGTGAGGAGCCAGTGTGCAAGCAAAATGACAGGAGAGACTGAATCACCCTCCTCCACTCTGCTCTGCCATACACAATGCATCTTCACACCAGTGAGAAGCCTACAACACTTTTCCATCCAAAAAAAAAAGCCAAAATCTTCAGATATGAGAGGGGGAAAAATTGCATCCACAGAGCAGAAATTGATGCTAGTAACAGACATATCATACATTCCCACCACTGTTTGGAAGTGCTGCCCAGCCAGGGTATCTGCTCTATCGTGTGTCACTCACCATCCCCATCACACCATCGAGTGCATGTGTGTACAAAAGCATTGGAAGCAGCACACACATCAGCCTTCTCATCAGGTGATACACATAGAAAAAATGAATCGGCACATCTGGTATTGTATTCATCCTTGCACACAGCAATGACTTTTAATCATATCCATCTCTCTTTGCTATGGATTACCCCTGTGTGTTCCCACACTTCAGTTACAGACTCATGGAATGGTTTGGGTTGGAAGGGACCCCAAGGGTCATCCAGTTCCAACCCCACTACCATGGGCAGTGACACCTCCCACTGGATCAGGTTGCGCAAGGCCCCATTATGTCATTCCTGTACTCACTATGTCATTGTTTTCTTGTCCATTGCACATGTTCCTGAATCCTGCAGCAGCAATGGAATAAATCTCAACTTCTCCTTCCCAACTCCTGTGGCATTATTCTTAATTGGCGGTCTGACATCCACTGGAAAACTGTTTATATCCCTGAAATGAGTAAAGTTTTCCATGTGCAAAGAACTCATGTTCTCCTTCTTGTCCAAAAGAGCAGAGGTTTTCCTCAGTCAATGTAGTATGACATCATTTGGTGGTTTTAATTGAGTAATTTCCTATGCGTTTCCTTCAGAAGGTTTCTAGCTAGCACTGTCAAGGGTTCTCCTGCATGATACTTAATACACAGCTTTAAAAAGAAGGTTCAGGAACAAGCAGAAATTCGCTTTTTAAGTAAGAACTTCCTTTCTTTATACTGATAGGAAGTAGGAAGGGAAAGGCATTTGTAACTTGGGTTTCTATAGAACACAGTTTATTCCGTTTACTGTGTAAACTCTCCAAGGCAGAAAATGCCAACATTACTGAATGCCAAAATGGATCAGATGCAGCAGTTATTTATTAAAAAGAGCTGAGCTTCTGGAGGAACTGAGGCTGATAGATTTTTATTTTTCAGTCTGTCCATCAAGTCCCCTCCAAGAATCTTCACATATGGATACAGAAAATTTCAATTCAAGTTGACTAATGGGTATAATTCAGCAAGTCTTCTACATCCCTGCAAATTTCGTAGGAATTAGCACAAATATTAGAGTAAAATGAAAATGAAGGAGAAAATCTGCAGAGGGAACTCCACAGTTACCAGTTCTGGAGGGCTTGTCTTCATTAGCCACATCTATTAGTCAGGCAATCTCCATGCATGCAGCTGAATCAGCCGCTGCAGTTACTGTCTCAGATCCTGCCGATATCCAAGGAGTGTGGAAGGGAGATGAAGAGGGTGGAAAATAGAGGAACACAGAAGTGAGACACCATTATTACTGTTTCACAGACGAAGACCTGAGGTACTTAGATAAGAGAAGTTGAATCAGATAAGATGGACCAGCAAACCCAAGAGTTCACTGCTGCTTCTGGAAGGGGTGGTCATGTACTCTCCTGAGCATCACCTCTTCTATTACTGACTCCAACCCCTCTGCTCCTGCTCCTCTCACTGCAGCATCATCATATCAATTCTGACTCCCCAGGAAATACTTTAGCTCATTAATTAGCAAACAATCGCTTGCTTCCTTGCACTGGGTTAGCTTCCTGCCAGATAAGGCTACAGAAGAATAGAGAAAGAAACTAAAGGCTCAGACTGGGAGCACCTCCCATATGAGAAAAGGTTGAGAGAGTTCGGGTTGTTCAACATGAAGAAGGCTCTAGGGAGACCTTATAACAGCCTTTCAGTACTTAAAGGGGCTACAGGAAAGCTGAGGAGGGGCTCTTTGTTAGGGAGTGCAGGGATGGGATGAGGGGGAATGATTTTCAGCTGAAAGACGGGAGAGTTAGATGAGAGATTATAAAGACATTTCTTCCTGTGATGGTGAGGAGGACCTGGCACAGGTTGCCCAAAGAAGTTGTGGCTGCCCCATCCCTGGAGGTGTTCAAGGCCAAATTGGATGGGGCTTGGAGCCCCTGATCCAGTGGGAGATGTCCCTGCCCATGGCAGAGGGGGTGGAAATGAATGGGCTTTACGGTCCCTCCCAACACAAACCACTCTATGATTCTATGATAAACATAGCTGACAGAAGGCAAGTGCAGAACTGCACAGACAGGAAGGGGTGAGGAGGAACCATTAGAGGGAAAAGAGATAAGTTTGATTGACTGAGCCATTTCCTGACTACTTTAGAAGTCCATTAAGGAACAGTGATTGACATTATTTTATTTCAGGCACCTACCTGAGGCATCTGAATTAGTCAACTGGGAAGCAGGATCCTACCTCCTTCATTTTCCTATTGACTGTACAGACAGCCTAGGCTTCTAACTCAGATAGTGGAAAAAGATCCACAAAGGTCAATGTTTTCTTAAAGGTATTTGGGCTGTAGAAGATGCAAACAAGCACCCTGGGACTTTATAGACACATTCAAACAGATTAACGTATTCCAGCAAGCAACAGGTTTCAAATTCCCTAGTGGTATTTTCAGATGCTTAAATGCCCTTGAGGAGCTAAGTGTGTTGTCCAAGGTCACAGAGAAAATCTGTGTGAGAGCAAAGAAGGGAACTTCTATCTCTGAGGAGTTTTTTTATCTGCATCAAGTCAGGGCATTATCTCACTGTGTGCCCTGCTTTACCCTTTACTCTAAAGAATTTGATGTGGCCAAACCAAATTAAGTTATGCAATCAGAGTTGCTAAAAATGTGCAAGCATTTTTACACAGAGAAACTTCTACATCATTCTGCCAATGTAAAACATGACTGATATTGCCTTGGTCAAATTTCACATTAGCAAAGGTGTTTATGAATAACATGGCTAGAATAGCAGGGAATATTCTGAATAAACTTAAGTAAAAAAATCTCTCAGCATTCCTATACATGGAGAAAGTTAATCAGAAGCAAAAATTCACCTGTAGTTGCAATGACAGTGAGTCAAACTCTGAGGAGAGTATGCATGTAGCTGCAAATAGACATGCTTATGTGGGGTAGAAGGTTTGGGGACAAAGAAATTATTTAAATCAATGCGAAAGTACATCAGCGAGTAGTATCTGATCATAAGAGATACTTGAGTTTCTTCCTGTATTCCTGGCATTCCCACATCACTGAGGCTGTCTTAATTCCTCAAGCACAATTTTCTTTATGCTTGTTTTCTGTTCTGAACACTGTATTGCAGGGCCCTCTGGCTGAGAAGCAAAGAAGCAGACAAGCCTCCCTTCAGAGCATATCAAAATCATTCCTTAATTAGCTGGCAGACACAACCTGATTCGAGAGACACAAAGTACTGGCTCTTTTTCAGGAACGGAGTGCCTTGTTCCTTGCATATGAAGTCAAGATAGCCACCCCTAGTCCCTAACCTAGCAGATTTACAGCTTTTTTACAGTTTCATAGGCACGTACCTGTGTATAGACATATCCTTTTAGACAAAACCTCCTTGGAATTGTGACAGCTGTTTCACAAGGACTCAGGACACACTCAGGAAAGAACATGAGCCAAGAGGCCAAATCCATGGTCTTACAGTCCTGGTAGCAGTAACTGGAAACTTGAATTATTCCCAAAGAGAGTTGGAAAACCACTTTTCTTCTGCTGTAAATCTTGTCCAGTACATTCAGTTAAACATGTTATGGATCTTTTCTTTATCTTGCCTGCTGACATCTACCAATAAACCTATCTGTCATACGTGTGAGACATTTAAAGCTCAGGCTTAGCTGAGTTTTCTCATGGAATTATTCTCTTTCAATATGCTACAAAGAAAAATACCAGAAGGTTTAATTTAGTGAAGTAACTCTTTTTTTTTTTTCCGCTTTGGTCCACTTTTGAATTTCTTTAAGCTTATGGCTGATGCTAATTCTCTGCAGCATTCAGTTGTTTATTCCACAGTTGTTTATTTCACAGCACTAAGAGACAAGGATTCCAGCAGATGGCTGAATGCTCCAGCTGAGCACATCTCTGGAGTGAAACACGAGGTCAGGCTGCCCTCTGCGGGCTGTGGTCTAGCACTGGGATGAATTGGTTTGCAACAGCTCGGGGAACTGGTTAACGCGAGCACAGAATTTCTACACTTGAACAACAAAATTTCGACACAATGCCAAATATAACAGGGTTTCTGCTGCCTCGTTGTTACTGCCAGAGAGGGAGAAGGGAATGCAGGCTGCCTGTCTGACTGCAGCAGTCAAGCACTCCAGGTACAAATAATAGCTCAATATGACATCACCTGGGAACTCCCAGGAGACCCAGGGACTGGGAATAACAGGTTCTGAACATAAAACCAAGAAACTAAATGGATGGAAAAAACTTCACTCGGCAAAGGAGCTGCCAGGCAGGAATCAAGGATAGTGCATTACAGCACCACTCCAAGATCTAATTGGGAACAGGTTCCATTATTATTAGGCATAATACAAACACAGATCTGCTTACGTCAGCATTTCACACAGAGTGTCAAACAAGTCCAAAGCAGCCTGAGGCAAGAGTAGAGGGATGAGCAACAGAAACATTTCTGGATGACCCTGGGTCTACTGCAGACTTCATTTTCTTTGCTTGTTGTCAGTAGTGCCTTCGGCTCAGTTCCTTAAAGGCTTCATCCAAGCGCAGATGCTGGTTCCTACAGGGCTGATGACTCAGAAAGAATTACAAAGAACACATTATACAGACTCTTTCTGGAAATGCAGTTTGGCTCAGAGCACAGCTCCTGAGCATAAAATTCCAACTGGAAGTGTTCGGATGGCTCCCTCTGCCCTCACCTATCAGTGAAATAATGCAAATGGTGATGTACATGGTCACTTTCTCCTCTTTGGGAACCACAGAAGAATTATTAGTTGTCAAGAAGGGCCAGTCTTCAAATACAACACCCTTCGTAAATCCCTTGGGGTTTAGTTGTTGCAAAGATGCAAATATCCTGTGGGGTGGGATAGCCATGGGGTTAAGTCAATGTCTTTATAAGCTCAAACCGGTCCTGTAGTTTCAAATAGCATCCTTTGAGAACCAAGTTGGACAAGTGAACAGCTATGGTGACGGGCTGTGGTGGTGAGAGCAGGATCCGACCAAGAGGCCATGAAGTGAGTTACGAGGAGTTACTGACACCTTTGTGCTGTAACAAAACACTGAAGAACATCACTGGAGTTTTGTCATGCAAGTCTATGGGCAACAAACACTGGAGCCTGTTGAAACACCAATATTTGGGACTTTCTAGATAATTATGCTATCAATACTTTAAAATTAATCATGAAGCCACTACTGAGTACCTCACATCATCAATATTTTAGACACTTGCTCAAAATGAAAGACATTTTACAGTGCCAATATTTAATATCGGGTTCCATTAAAGATTTTAACTATGTCTCCAGACAGAGATATCTGAGTTGAAACTCTGACAAAATCCTACTTTAATTTTGGACTACTGCAGAAGAGAGATCTGAAAGTTTCTATGTTGTATAGTAGCAGCAACATCTTAACTTTGGACTCGATGATCCGGTGGGTCTCTTCCAACCTGGTTATTCTATGAACTATTTTGCCTAATGCATACTGACCACCAAGATCGGCTTTTGCTTATGATTAAACAGATTATCTGATGACAGTTTAGGGATTAACAGATTATAGCCCTAAATCCAAAGATATAAGCAACAAAGAAATCTTATTACGCAGTAGATAACAAACAATGCAGTCGGAGCTGATCAGAAAATCACTCAGAAATTGCTTAGTAGTGACGAGAAATAGATGCAGATTCTGGTTGCAAGACTTCCCTCTCTGTAAGTACACAACAAATGATTGAGGGACCTAATTTATAGCAGCTGGACCACTAAGCTATTTTTTCCCAATATTTTGGGGCAAAATCCAGTTTTATGATTATTTATACCACATTCAGACTCTTGCAGTCATTGCAGATGCAATATAGCATAAATCCTTAAATCTCTTTGCTTCAAGCTTCCACTCCCACAGAAACAATTCAACTCGTGGTGCTGCTGACCTGCAGACTCAAGTGAAATTGGCTGAGCTCTGACTGATTGTTTCTGAGAGTATTTTTCATGGTTTCAATAATTCATTACAGACTGACACAGATCCTGTATGGCAGAACATGCGTATGTTTACTTGTAGAGGAAAGGCTGGATTGTAACACTAACACTGGGATAGAAATATCTGAGGAAAACATGATGTGTCTGTAAAATCCATGTCTCGTTTCATTGGCAACATGCATATCTGACCTCCTCTTGGTCTGATTAAATTGGGAGAAGCCTAGTTTGGACTTCAGCCCCATTGTATGCTGTTTGGTATTCAGTGTACAAAATGCTTGCTTTCTGTAACAAAGCCCAGATTCAGAAAGCTGCAAAGATGAATTTAAACACCTTTTTATCCCCTCCTCAAGAGCAGAGACCGTGCTGAGCCACCAACACCTCAATCTTGATTTCTTCCAAGTAGTCACTGAAAACACAGATATCAATCTGGTTATCGTAAACACAATAAAATCCTTGCAGAATATAAACAGGTATTATGCAGATCTCTACTAGCATGTTTTCATTCTGGGATACAAAAATATAACTTCTAAATCCTGAAACTCTCTGAAGCAGAAGTACAGACTGCAGGAAGCTCTTCTGTAATGTAGACAAATACATCCATTAGAGGCTGGCCTGCTGCCATCAATCTAAACAGCAGAGATTTTCAGATAGAAAGGCTAGCACATTATCTCACCGTCTCACTCCATTTGAATTGATTTAATCTAGACAATTTCATTAATTTGTAAGAAGGGAAAAAAGTTCCCAAAAGCTCTATTAATTAAAACAGCCTCACTTTCAAGCTGTGTCTTAACTCACATTCAAGCAAAACAACATGCCACCCCCAAAAAAGAACTACTTTGCCAAAACAAACCCCAAACCACAAAGCCAGCAGAGTTCTGCTCTGAAGAGTGCTACAATAAGGAGTAAATAATATTTGTGTTAATTTTCAGTGGAAAAAACACAAAGCACAAGCAGGTGAAGATGCATTGTTGCATATGACATGACATTGGTTCATACTGGAGTCACAGAATCACAGAATTGTTTCATTGGAAAAGACCTTTGAGATCATCAAGTCCATCTGCAGTTGAATCATCTCCAGTGAGAACAAGAAGTATCCAAACAGAAAGCAACCTCAGCTAAGGTCAGTTCTTTTGCACTGACTGCTGAAATATTTTTTCTATTATTTTCCAGTGATCTGCATTACTGTTCCTCTGCCAGTATTTATCCAATATTCCCAACAGTGAGAAATACCTGAGAAATCTGAGACTACTTTTGAAGAGTATTAAACCCACCCCAACATGTACTGTTCACAACACGTATACACGCCACAGACTGCATTCTGCAGTCTGGCTACAAATTCAAGCTCAACATATTGGTAAGCAAATGCAGGGTTACTTGCAGAGACTCAATTGGTTTAATAGGCTTGGGGTTTTATGTATAATTGTGATATACTGCTTCCTTTGCTGCAAGGCATTTCATATTGAGAAGTCCTAATAAGAAGTCATTTTTACAACTAAAACCTGAGTGCCAACCACAATGACATGTTCTGTTTTAAAAAAGTGGTTTATATACATGAGGCAGTCTTAGAATAATAAGCCCTCAAGCATTAGAAAAGCTTTACATCACCATCTGTGAAGAGGTGACTTATGATTTCATAAATTGTGAAGTATGCTTAGGAATATTCTCACTGTTATAAAACTGTCTCTTTTAAAATATTTTCATACCTTACAGTTTCTTTACTCCTTCTGCTGCTCAGAAATGGGAAAGCCTTCTGTATTCAAAAGATATTTGTGCAAAATCAAATGGATTACAAAGAGTATTTTAAATTACCACCTTCACTTAGGTACCCTAATCAAGCACATGTGCTTCAAATCGACATTTTCTTCAGCAATGATGCAGGCTCCCATACAGTATCTATGGTATAAAAATCATCTAATTGTTTTAAATACAAATAATCCATGGACCATCTATATTGTCTTAAGCCTGTGGATCAGGCTCTGCCACTTCATTCGGTCCTCTCACCTGTGGATTCCTATCCTGAATAACTAAATCATTCACAATACAAGCAAGATACAGTTTTGATATGAATAACCCATGTGTCATCTTTATCATTTTCAGCCTGCGGATCTGATACAAGTAGTAGTTACTGTTACAAAAAGTGAATTTTTTTTTAATTTAAGCTAGAGTTTAATTTTAGCTAAATATTTATATTTTTTTGAAAGTTAGAATGTCTCCCTGACAGCATGCTTTCTTTCAGTGTTTTCTGAGATACTGTTCATTTGTTGGAGACGATAACACCTTGTGTTCAGCATGATCTGTGCTGAACAGATGTCTCTTCTTCTGGAATCCCCCCGTTTGCAGTGTTTCCCTATCTCAAAAGCAAGGTCAAGCAGATCTGGCTCCAAAGCCCCAAATTAGCAAGAGTTTTGACTGCTGTTAAGTTCATAATAACAATAACATGAGATCTTGGAAAGGAATAGAAGATGTGTAAGATTTCTGGGAAAATATATGTACATGCAATGGGGAAATGTATTCTCTAACAGCTCTTTTCTCACTGCACATCATTGATGGGGATCACTTCTTCCTGTGGCCCAGGCCTGATAAAGGATGCTTGCTTTCTAAAACACAAAAATGAGTCTTTAAAACTCAAAAATCAGTCTTCAGAACCCCAAAATTAGTTTATTTGCCGGTATTTTCAGTGTCAGGTCAGGTTCTGTCACAGAATCATAGAAGCACCAGGTTGGAAAAGACCTCGCGTATCATGGAGTCCAACCATTCCTGTCAAACACTAAACCATGTCCCTGAGCACCTCGTCTACCCATCTTTTAAATCCCCCCAGGGAGGGGGACTCAACCCCCTCCCTGGGCAGCCTCTGCCAGTGCCAAATGACCCTTTCCGTGAAAAATATTTTCCTGATGTTCAGTCTGAACCTCCCCTGACGGAGCTTGAGGCCATTCCCTCTTGTCCTGTCCCCTGGGAGAAAAGACCAGCTCCCTCCTCTCTACAACCTCCTTTTAAGTAGTAACAGAGAGCAATGAGGTCTCCTCTCAGCCTCCTCTTCAGGCTAAACAACCCCAGCTCCCTCAGCTGCTCCTCTTGTTCTCCAGCCCCTTCCCCAGCCTCGTCGCTCTTCTCTGGACACGCTCCAGAGCCTCAACACCCTTCTTGCGGCGCGGGGCCCAGAACTGAGCACAGAATTCAAGGTGTCACTCCATTCCGTCCTCTGCCCCATAGAGGACTGCCATTCCCAGCGACCCATTCCTTCCTCCACTCACCCCACAGGCTCTACAACCCCAGCCCCCGCGGGTTTCGGGCGCAGGCGCGGTCCCTCCCCGGCGACTCCGCCCCTTCCCGTGCCCGGCGCGGGCGGTGTCGCCCCCCGGCGGCGCGGAGCCCCCGGAGCGGCGGGGCCGGGGCCGTGTCGGGCGGGAGCGCCCCACGCGCAGCGCCCACCCTGGAGCAGCGGCGGCGGCTCGAGCAGCTCTCGCGGGCCTCGCGGCAGCGGCTGCTCCGCTCGCGGGACAGGATGTTCTCCAAGTTCACCTCCATCCTGCAACACGCCGTGGAGGCGGTGAGCGGCGGCGCTGCGGCCGGGCCGGGCTCGCGGCCAGGGCGGCTCGGGGCTGCTGCTGGGCTGGACTTGCGGCGAGGGGAGCTCGGAGCGAGGGTTCCAGGGCTGCGAGTGGCGAGGGGCCTTGCAGGAACGGGGCTCGGGACTGCTGCTGGGCTGGGCTTGCGGCGAGGGGAGCGAGGGTTCCAGGGCTGCTGCTGCTTCCTGGGCAGGGCCGGTGGGGGAGCTCGGGGGCTGCCGGGCAGGGCTTGCAGCGAGAGGAGCTCGGAGCTCGGCTTCCCTGGGGCTGCTGATATCCAGTAGCTCTGCAGGAACGGGGCTTGGAGCGGCCGGGCTGGGTTTGCAACGAGGGGAGCTCGGAGCTTGGGTTCCCCGGCGCTGCTGGTTCCTGGGCAGGGCCGGTGGGGGAGCTCGGGGGCTGCTGGGCAGGGCTTGCAGCCAGGGGAGCTCGGAACTCGGGTTCCCTAGGGCTGCTGATATCGAGTGGCCCTGCAGGAAAGGGACTTGGAGCTGCCGGGCTGGGTTTGTAACGAAGGGAGCTCGGAGCTCGGATTCTAGGGCTGCTCCTGTCCTGGCAGGGCCGGAGGTGAGGGCTGGAGGCTGCCGCGGGGCTGGGTTTGCAGCTCGGGGAGCCCGGGCTGCTGATGGCGAGAGGCCCTGCCAGGCTGGCAGCTCGGCCGAGCGGGCCCTGGGGGAGGAACCGGGGCTCGGAGCTGCTGCCGGGCTGCGTTTGCAGCGAGGGGAGCTCGGGGAGCCGGGGCCGTGGGGGCTCGGGGTTACAGGAGCCGCGGGGCGGTGAAGGGGGAGGCAGCGCCTCCTGCCACGCCGAGCGGGCCGGGCGGGACCCGGAGGGGCGTCCGCCGGGCAGCAGCAGCGCCTTCCCGGCCTTTCCCAAAGGGATGAGGCCATCCCTAGTTTGCTTTAGTGGCCTGGGAAGGGAAGGAAGCTGGGGTTGTGTCTGTGCTGCTGAGTGCCAGCGCGGAGCCTCTCGCAGAAGGAAGCTGAGACCTGGAGTTGTGTCTGTGTTGCTGGGTTTCAGCACGAAGACCGCCCAGAAGGAAGCCGAGGGGACCTGGGGTTGTGCTTGTACAGTTGAATTTCAGCACGGAGCTTCTCACAGAAGGAAGCTGAGGGGGCCTGTATTGTGCATGTTTGGTTGGGTTTTATTATGGAGCTTCTCCCACAAAGAAGCCGTGGGGACCTGGGGTTGTCTGTGCTGCTGGGTTTCATTATGGAGCTTCTCTCAGTAGAAAGTCAGGGGGATCTGGAGTTGTGCGTGTTCAGTTGGGTTTCAGCATGAGGCCCTCCCAGAAGGAAGCTGAGACCTGGGGTTGTGCATATTTAGTTGGATTGCAGCATGGGGCCTCTCCTAGCTTTTCCTGAGCAGAGGAAAACAGCAGGGCCTATTTCTGGGGCTGCTGTCTCTGCAGGCCACACTTGCTGCCTGCTCTTCAGGACTGTGGCTGTTGGCATGACATGTTTCTGTTTGCTTCTTGGTGAGCCTAGTACAGGATGGGAAGCCAAAGACATTCCGTCTGGCTTCCCACCCTGCTGTCTCAGTGAGCCAAGGCACCTACAAGTCAGGCTTTGGAGAGATGCATCTTTGGTTAGGTGCTAAAAGCTGGCAGTGAAATGCTTCTGGAAGTGAAGGTGGAAGGTGTTGCAAGAAAACGGTTCAGATGGCAGAAAAAGAGTCTGCATGCCCAGTCCTCCCTCATTTGAGAGGCAACCTTTCTGTGTTAATGCACGTCTCTGCTGCAGGTACTTAAACATATGCTTGATTTTGTGTGAACTTATGGTTCTGTCTTTAGCAGGGCGATTCAGGCTGTAAAGTTAACAATATATTAATTGCAGGTTCCTACTTTGATCTTATAATTCTAGAGTAGCAATTGGGAAGAAATGTTTTAAGTAATGACAGAACAGCTTATTTGAAACCTCTCTATGAACACACGTGAATGCCTTCAGCAGACACTTTCATTGGAGAGGAAACAGAAATTAGTGCCTGCCTGACTTAAAAAATCTTGCGGTAAGCTGTGCCACGTTTTGAATAAGAGTAGATGACTGGGTGGTGTAGAGTGGAGAAGTTTTCTTTTAGGCCTTCTGAGTCAAGATAGCAAATAAAAGTAGAAGAACGTTTGCATAAGTCCAGAGCATCATTTTTACTTGCTGTTATTGATGCAGACTGAATAAACTCATGAAGACTCAAGTGGACTCTTTCAGCCCTGAATATCAGCAACAGATCTGGTGACTAAGAGATAAACTTTCAAAGGTTTTTGCTGCCTGTATCCTGGAGGAATTCAGTTGCAGCTGAACAGTTTTCACTGAACTGGACATTTAAATACATGTGAAGTGCCTAGCTTTCATTGGTAGGACTCTAAATCAGAATTGCTTGGATAGCCCTTCTCCCCTGTCACTTGCACATCACTTACGTAATGCCCCTGTCTTGCAGACTTTAGAGAAATGTGTTTAAATAGTAGGAGTGGCCTTGTTATTAGATAATTGTTTTTATGTTGCCCTCAATGTGCCATCTCCGAACAGTGACCGGGAGTTCCAAAGGTTGACAGCCTAACACACATAGGAGTATTTACCTTTCACTTGCGAGTGTACTGCTCTTTAGACTGCCTTCACCATAGGGCTGTGATGAGCGGATGTAAGCGACCAGTTACTTTGTACTAAGAATTTCCCTTACACCGAATAAATCAAAACTTTAAGTCTTTTCTGCCTATATTGTCAGAGTGCATGGAATTATATTCCTGATTTTCATCATAACAAAATCCTAATTTTTGCCATCTCCCATCATAAGTCAGTCCTCCCAGTTTCTTAGATATTGTCCCAACAGAGCATCCTTAAATTGGGTTGGGTGAGTTGGTGTGAATGGTGGAGAGGACTGTGATTCTGTTACCTTATTTCAGGTCAGAATAGATATGTTGTTCATTGCTTTATGGGGTTAGTATTATTGAATGTGTGATAGTTTAGATATGACTTGTCCCTTGTATGCTTTCTCTTTGCTGTGTATTTCTGACGAACTTCTATCCCAGGTGTATTTCAGGAGTGCTACATTCTCAGGAGTAGTCAAAATGGAAGAACAAAGCTGCAAGTCAGACTTACTTCTTCTCTTATTGTTTGTTATTCTCTTATATTTCCGTAGACAAAATAGCTTGTCTTTAAAGTAGTCACTTGAAGTTCAAAGAACTTTTGTTTGTGTTTGATTTGGGCTTTCATGAGATGTTTTATCTTAATTGTGAACTCACAAGGACACTTTTGAGCTGTGTACCCTGAGCAGGAAGATTATGATTTTGGTTGTTATGAATTTGCAATTTGCTGTCAGATTATTTGTGTCACTCCCTTGGTGTTTGGGAGTGAATTTAGGTTTTGGAGTGCATGTTTTTGCTACCAATGTATTATTGTTCTGTATCTCTTACAGTGGTATTTCACGTATACTTGTGTAGCTTCTGTCCTGTTCATGTTTTGAAGAAAAACCTGGGCTTTGAAAGAAACCCAAGTCACTTGCTATGGGAACCACTCCAAAACCATTAACTGCTTAACTACTCAGAACAAGATTTGTTCTTCTTGAACCCCCTTGATTTGATGTAATGACCTGATTGTTTTAACATTGTGCTGCTCTTAACAAGTTATGATGATGAGATTTAATGCATGGCTTGCAAACGTGTGCAACCCTAATTTTGTATGTGAAAGCAGTGACCGTTATAAACTCTGTGTATTCATCAACTGAAGAAATAAAACAAACCTTCAAGCATTAATCCTTTCTCAGATTTTCCCTCCAGACAAACTTGCACACTAGTAAAGCAGTAAGCTTGAATTAAAACGTGGAGTGACTGCTGTTGTTCTAGAGGCTTCTGTCAAGGGAGTCTGTGAGCATTTCCCCTTTGCTTCTCTTTGACCAAGTTTCCGCTTGCTTTTTTGCTCTCCTGTCCAAGCCAGTACCTGTTGTTCTTATACACAGTGTTTTCTTTACTTCGTGATCGTGTCCAAAAGACTTGGTGAGATATCACCAATGTCACTTGGTTCCATTCTTTTCAGTACTGCATTGCACTTCTGAAAGGCGTAAATTAAAATTATAACAGNTCCAAGCCAGTACCTGTTGTTCTTTTACACAGCGTTTTCTTTACTTCGTGATTGTGTCCAAAAGGCATGGTGGGATATCACCAACATCACTTGGTTCCTTTCTTTTCAGTACTGCATTGCAGGGCATACATGAAAAATATGACAATGATTTTTATGTGGATAAAGGAATTGCTGTTAAATACTGGATATGGACAGCTTTCTTTGCTCTTGACAGTATTCTTTTCCCTGCCTAAACACAAATCTCTCTGTACATTTGAAAACTACGTGGAATCATATTTTAGACAGATTTTATAAAGAGCAGGTTATGGTTCTGGTCAAAGATCAATAGTTCCCCTGACAGCAGCACTTTTCTGGGAGCAGTGAAGTTTGGTCATTAGTGACATACTGTCACCGGAATGATAAGGCAGCATGTGTTAAATGTAGCTCGGAAGTGAGAACACTCATCCACTCACTCCCAGGAAGTGCTGGAGCTGGGCATCAGGTGGAAGAGCTGTCAATGTCTGCTCAAAGGGGCTGCTTTTTAGTAGTGATCAGTGAGTTTTGACTATTTGAAATACCAGCACCCACAGTGCAGTTTTTAAGTTACTTGGCTTATTTTTCTCAAAGGAGAACTTCACTTTGAAATTCGAAAACAGTAGCTCAAAATTAGCAAGAACGTTAGTCATTACATCAAAACAAATTAATATAACTGTGAGAAACAGCTGCACTTTTAAAGTAATTCCTTCAAATTAGTTAAATAGTAGGAATTAATGGCCTTCACAATGAAGTCTGTTTTGCTTCAGAATCTTTATACAAGTAATGTTTGCTTTTATAAAAGAGTGGTTACTCAGATTGGCAACTGCAACGTGTATTTCATCTCAGCTGACGGCTAATAATTCATCCTAAAATAGAAACTACAGCTTCACCCTAGAATTACCTGTCCTAGTAGGGTTAAAGCATGTCAACCAAGTGTTTGGGAGCTTACTTTTTTCTAATGCTTTCCACTGCCAGGCTTTGTTTATGTATAAGCTGCTATCTTAGTCTTGGTCTTTACCTTGATTTTGTGCCTGAATAACATAAGAGGTTTTGCTATTTGTTTGGGCTTTTCTTTTCTCAGTAATGCACTTCTCTCAGAATAAGCCACAGCATTGCTGGAGTTACATCTCTGTTAAATATTCTCTGGAATATCTGTGCTGTAAAAAGCAGATTATACTCGGTCTGTTGGCACTGGGAAGAAGAATTTGAGGATGGGGATACTTTAACCAAACAAGTAAAGAAATAGAATTTTTCTGTATTGCTAGGAGTTACTGGGTCTGGTGAGGCAGCTGCAGCTCTGTAACACCAGGTCCACTTGGTGGGAAGGTTGATCCTACATTCCCTTGTAGACGTGCACATACACGTGCATAAGTGCGCACACGTGGTAATGGTATCTCTGTTAGCTATCTCTGCTTTGCAGTCCTTGATCAGAGAAGGCTTTCAGAAACCACAGAGTATTTTAATTCATGAGGGTAGGACCTGTCCTCCAGTTACCTTTTCACATCTGAGGGGAGTCTCTGGAGATGCTTCTTGGGAGGAAGAATGTCTGTATTGTGTCCTGTCCTGCAGTGGATTAACTATTGACAGTGCTGAGAAGTGAAATCCTTTTCCTGGCACCACTGAATTAATCTTGAGGCAGATGAAGCTAGAAGTGGAGAGGAAAAGCACATCAGTCAATGATAAATCTTTTGTGTTATCTATCATGTGTAGCATTGGAAGTAGAGGAGGCTGGAAGGTCTGGTATTCCTCAGAAGTGGTCTCTCTGCCATTCATCAGCTGCAGTTGAGTCTTCAGTATAGTTTTATTACGGGAAGATGCAAAACAATCATTGCATTGCTGGAAATAGACATCTACAGCAGCAAGCGTGGCATAGAAAGCTTGGTACAAAATGTTGTGTGCTCAGGCTTCAGCTTGCTCAGTTATTCTTCTGAATTTCAATAATCCAGTGATCTTCATGGTACAATAAAGCAGTTTCATCCAGTGTCAGACATCCTGATGTTTATTCCATGATAGCTGCTGTGCCAAAGTGCTGCTCTCAGTGCCCAGCCATGGAAGTATGGCAGACTTAATGAGTCCACAGACTATAAGGGAGTGGATGAGCAAAGTAAGCTGGATTTCCTAGCTGCCATGTGAGAGGGCACATTTCCACACAGGATGCAGGTGTGGATAGTTACCAAGCACTGCTGCATTTTTTTTTTTAAGTCCTGCATTTCAAAGTTCTCTGTGTGAAGGGTCATTAACAGCTAGCATTCCGCAAGGCATGCTGTTCATTTTTGCTAAGATAAATTTAAGATTCATTAAATTTAAGTATAAGAAAAGACTGATGTGGAAAACTTCAAATACTTTTCTAGAGGCCAGTACTACCCAGTGGAGAACATACAGATGTTTGATTGCTGTGCTTCTATTTGTCCAGAGCTGAGGCAACTCAGCACCTACTAAACCCTACAAGAAGACAGGAGAGGGGTTCAGAGTTGTTAATCTCAAATGTGGTGTCTGTAGCTACTAGGGCCAACCATTTTCACTCTGGGAGTGACTGAGTCCTGGCACAGGTTCCTGGAGGGGTGGTGGAGTCTCCATCTATTTAAATATTTAGAAGCAACCTGGACGTGATCCTGGGCAACTGGCTTTTGGTGGCCGTGCTTAAGCAGGGGGGTGTGACCAGATGACCTCTAGAATTCCTTTCCAACCTCAGCCATTCTGTGATTCTGTGAGGGACTGGACTGCATAGCTTGTGGGGATGGTTTAACTCTTTATCCTGCCAAAATGAACGAACCAATTTGTACAAGGGATTCCTTTTATTTGCCTACAGGTCTCATTGCTACAGTCATGTCAAGTAATAATCCTTTTGGGGGGAATTGCCTATATAAGAATCACCTGAGGGCTTGATTTGTCAAAAAAAAAAAAAAGCTTCAAGCAAGTAGTATTAGGCCTCAGAAACAACAGATCCTCATGTGAACTATTGAGTGGAGAGGGGTTGCGCTATAGGATTCCTGTTTTACTGGCTCTGAGCATTTAATATCGTGGTCACAAATTCAGTGTTTGCCTGAGCTCTCGCTGTGGAGAGCTGAGTGGTAAAATGATGGTGGTCTTTCTTTTTTCACATGCTGCCCCTGGTGTTGTGAGCTGCTGTTTGACTGGATGGGAGGCCGTGTTTTATTCTTGCAGCGTGTTATTCCTGGATGCCAGTCATGCCCAACCTCCATCCCAAGTTCCTCCAGAAATGAGGAAACTCCCTTAAAAAAAGAACAGCAAACAAAGGTCTTTTAAAAGTTGTGGTTAGCAGGCAAAAAAAAGCATGGCAAAAACTGTATGATGTAGCTAACTGGTATTTTTAAGGGACCAGAGGGAGAGAGGAGAACAAAGCGTACAGAAGGGGAAGATGGCAGCAAGAGCAGATGTAAAAGAACACGATTGTTTCCTACAGGACAAAACCCTGAGATCTAAACAATTCAAACCTACGTTTCTAGTGTTGCTTTGCTGTACGAGTAATAGCTTTTGTTGCTTCAAATAGATTGTCTGGTCACAGAGACATCACAGAGATCATTGCTGATGTGCACAAGCTAGGCAGCATGACATGGGGCTCAGGCCATGAATAATGTATGTAGCCCTTGTTAAAGGTAAAAGAGCACAGAGTGAGGATTGTAGCAGTAGTCTGCAGCAGTTTGCTTCCAAGCATAAGATAAAATCAATTTAATCACTGAGGACATATGTTTATTTCTTCCTAACTGTTTTTTGTTTGTTTGCTTTTTATCCCACAGCTTGCACCATCCCTTCCGTTACAAGAAGATTTTGTTTACCATTGGAAAGCCATCACCCATTACTACATAGAGACATCAGGTAAAAGAAGAAAGTATTCTGGTTTTGTCTCTTTATTGTGAAAACTAGAATTCCCAATACCAGTGTTGATAAAAGTAAAGATTCAGAAATACTAAAATGAATCATATATTTTATCAAAATACCAACAACCATAATTACTAATTAAAAATATCATGTACCTCCAATCATCCCTTAACAAATAGGCATGGAAAACATTTGAAGGAAGGTCACCTTTCCTGAGTAACCATGTAGAGAATTGTACCTCTTCATGTCTGACCCAGTTTCTATCTTGACATATTCTTTTTAATCTAAGCAGACAACTACAGAAATGTGGTCCCTGCTGTTAACCTTTTCATTATTTTGCATCAGGGATTTTCTTTTTCTTTACAAGATTTTAACAAAAGTAATTTTGTGGTCATAAATTTTACCAGGCATAGATGAATTCTCTGTGCTCAGTATTAGGTATTTTTTTAGTGTCTCGTTTCTGTGAAAAGTGTTTTAATAACATAGCTCTAAAAGGTGAATTTGTGAGCAGATTTAGAACACATTTTGTTAGAAGTTATCCAGACCTTATTCTACTCTTCTGAAAAAATGGATGTTCTGGTGAAATACGTCTGTAGTTGTGTTTTCTTAGACTTTTCCCATTTACAACAACAGTTGTAACTACAACAGTTATCCAACATTGACATTTTTAATTTTGGGTCTTAGTTAATAAACTATTAAGTTTTAAAAGTGAATGTTAACATGCTTTCCTCAAGCTTATTAGGTTTGCACTCCTGATAGCGTAGCTGTTGAATCAGTGTGTCTGGAACTGGTGTTGTTGTTTATATCAATATTTACTCTTACAAGCTGTAACCCAACCCTTGGTTCTAAATACTCATGTTTTGGAACGCTATGTGATGTTTCCTATGGTAGAAAGGACAGAGCGGTAGGGGAAAACTGATAGCTGTGATTATGTGGTGAAGAGTGAAAGCTGACCTCTTTCCCAGACTTGTGAGAAACAAGTTTCCCCTCAGTAGATACGTTATGCTTAAGAAATTCAAGCAAAACACTCTCGACTGTCTGGAGGTTGTGGCAGAGACCAAAATCCCTCTGACTTAGCAATTTCCTTTGTGATTTTGTTGCCATTTGCATGCAAGTGACAGTTGGTTTTAGACTATTGCGTAAGAACTGGTAACCATTTCCTTAACGAGAGAGTTGTTCAAGTAGAATTTAGCTGAATAATCCCAAAAAAGAAACAAGTGTGGACAAAGCTGTACAGTGTGATAATGCCAACCCCCACTGTTGGTGGCATGAATCCATAGCAGTTTCATGACTTCAGTGTAATGAAATAAAAATTTTACCTTTCCCTTCATAAAATTTGACAATGCTCTTTTGATGCAGTAAGTATAAAAGACAAATCTAAACACGTTTGAAGGACAGCATAAAGTTTGTGTTTTCTTTCTTGCTAGCATTAGAAAAATACATTTATTCAGTTACCTAGTTTGTAAAGGGATTGATCAGCTGCAAGTTCAGCTGACATTAGAGGCTGTTTATAGATTTCAGAATACTGTGTGAAGAGCCAGAGAGGAAGTTAAAAGGACAGGGTGGATATTAACCGAAAGGTTGGACTTCTCCCTGTAAGCTTGGTTTCTGGCTGCAAGAATTCTCATTTTTGACTGTATAATTAATGCATGTTTTGAAATTGGTCATTTCACCTTTTTCCCATTGCAAGGTTAGTGCACATTCCATTTTATATTTCCAGATAATGGTTCTGAAAAGTCAATCTAAGACACATTTAAAAGCTAACATATGATATATAAAATCCTTTAAATAAGGGACGTGTTTTTAAATCTTAAACTTGTACCTGAACTTAAGAAAAGTAAGGACAGTATTTTAATCATTCTTAATTGCACATCTCTTCTATTTAGACGACAAAGCTCCTGTGACTGACACCAACATTCCTTCTCACCTGGAACAGATGTTAGATATTCTAGTTCAAGAAGAAAATGAGAGGGAATCCGGTGAAACAGGACCGTGTATGGAGTATTTGCTACACCACAAGATTTTGGAGACACTCTACACTCTGGGAAAAGCTGATGTGCGTACTTCTCAGCAGAGCAGGTTATCTTTTGTGTGAACTCCTGCTTAGAATCATAGAATGACCTGAATTGGAAGGGACCCACAAGGATCATTGAATCCAACTCCTGTCCCAGCATAGGTCAACCCCAAACTTCACACCATATACCTGAGGGCATTGTCCAAATGCTTCCTGAATATTGTCAGGCTGGGTGCTGTGACTGCTTCCCTGGGGGGCTGTTCCAGTACTCCCCCACCCTCTGGGGGAAAGAACCTTTAACTAACATCCAACCTAAACCTCCCCTGGCACATCTTCCTGCTATTCCCTCAATTCTCATAATTGGTCACCAGAGAGGAGATCAGCACCTGCTCCTCCTCCTTCTCCCCCTTGTGAGACAGCAGTAAACTGATGAGATCTCCCCTCAGTCTTCTGCAGGCTGAACAGACCAGGTGATTGTTAGCCACTCCTCATACAGCTTCTCCTCTAAACCCCTCACCAGCGTTCTGCCCTCCTCTGGACACTCCTCAGTAGCTTTAGATTCTTTTTATACTGTGGCCCCCAAAACTGCACTGCAGGTGGGGCCACACCAGTGCAGGCCAGCCTCTTGACTGCCAGGGCATGCTATTAGTTCATATTTAACTTGCCATCGACCGGACTGCAAGGGACTGAAATTCTACAGTAGATGGTAGTGTGGGACACTGAACTCCAGGAAAGAGCTGTTGGCTTATGTTACCAATGTGTTACAGAAAGCAGTCCTTTAGGAAACTAATCAAAGTGAGAAAGCCAGTGAGATGCTAACAGAGGCAGAACCCTCAGATTTCTGATTCATTGCTTGGATAATATCAACTGTGAAGATAAGAGAAACACTTCTGTTCCTTCTAGGATTTTTCTGCTTTCTCCAAGACAGTATTGTCCCTCTCTGTCCTTTGTTAAATGTTCGGAGGTTCTTGGGTGAAATGTACTGGGTTAAACGCAAATCATGTTTCATTTTTCTGAATGTGATGAGTTATTGCTCAGGAAGAATTCCATGTCAGGAAGCATTAACTTTAAGCTGATCCTCAGACGGCTTTCCTGTCTGAATCTTTGGTATGAATGCAGTGCTTGGCACTGTTTTCTGATTCTTCTCATGTCAACTTTACAATTTGTGTGACATTAGCTTCATCATCCTGGTGCATTCTTCTTCCTGTCTTTCTTGGCGTATTTATGTGCTGCAGTCTATGGGGTTGGATGGATTGTGGGGTGAATTAACTTGGCAGCCCTTGTTCTGGAGCTTCTTGGATCACAGTTCAAATGCAGCTAGGAAAGCATAGTGTGTGCTGTTCCATGCATGACTGGAAGTTTCCGTAGTTTCAGTCCCAGTCAACCTTTTGCATGTTGCCATGAGTTTTTAATCTACTTAATTTTACATATGTAGACAAGGTAGGGTGCAAGCTACCAGAGACTGGGGTATTCCTTGTTCTGGAAGTAGCCATAGCTCCACGGTTCCTGTTATTGTACCAATTGTCCTGCAATGCCTGATGTATTTGTGAGCAAGTGTTTTGTTTTAAATATAACTTGTTCAGTAATCCATAGACTTTGTCAAGAAACCAAGATGAAAAGGAGACATATGTGAAGTGGGTAATTAGTAATATGTTTCTAAGAGTTGAGAGAAGTCATTTCACGCTCATGCAAATTTGCCTGTACAAGCAATTCATGTACAGCCTGTCTTTATACTTTGCCACTTGTGAGTTGATACATCTGAAGTAAACAGACAGTTCAGTACTTGCAAGATGTTGCAAAGATTTGTTCCAAAAAGAATAATATCATAGTCATAGAATGGTTTGGGTTGGAAGGGACCTTAAAGATGATCCGGTTCCAAATCCCCTACCATGGGCCGGGACACCTTCCACTGCATCAGGTTGCTCCAAGCTCCATCCAGCCCAGCCTTGAACATCTCCAGGGATCAGGACATCCATGACTTCTCTGGCCAACCTGTGCTAGTACCTTACTGACCCCATGGGAAGAAGTTTCTTCCTCATACCTAATCTATATCTCCTCTCTCTCAGCTTAAAACTATTCCCAATAGTCCTATGGAATAACAGCATTTATTAACATGGTAAAACATTAGTTAGAGTCAGGGGCAAATTAGCTAAAAACAAAGGTATGTGAAGGACAATGAGCCATCAGGTCTCATGATGATAGGAAAGTACTGTTGTATGACGTGGTGCATGAGGGACAATAGAATAAGAGTCTGGGTGTTCCACAGGTGTTTGTGATTTATGTTGTGCTGTATCTCAGGGAAAGCAACAGCTTTCTCTTATCCTGGGATATATGTACTTTTATAAACATCTCGTCTGTCTAGGGTTAATTGCTTGTGAGTTTAAAAAACCTTTTTTAGACATTAAGATGTTTGTAGTTTGCCATCATGTATTTGTATGTACTGACTCACTGAATCCATGGACTTTTAAGACAGTACCATAAAAGACAGCTGACCCGTAGACAATTAATTCACAGTTATTTTCCCTTATCCCCGTATTGATAGGGTATGTTTCCTGGCAAGACTGGTAGAATTCTGCACCAGAGCAATTAACTCAAAGTGTGAATAAGTTGAAAAAGAAAACAGTAATGAGATGGAACATTTTTTGTTGCTCTCTGTTCATATCGATAAAATAATGTGTTAGCAGATGATGATCTTTCAAAAAGTACTTTTGGATAACGTCTTGAGGTTTAATTAGCCATTCTGAGTGAGAAATTTGCATCTCTGTTTCTCTCTGTATTTGTTATATTTTTGTTATTGTTCATCTGTTTGTGTTTCAGTGCCCTCCAGGAATGAAACAGCAAGTTTTGGCTTTTTATACAAAACTTCTTGGGAGGATAAGACAACCTCTTCTTCCCCACATAAATGTGCATAGGCCAGTGCAGGTATTGCTCAAATTTTAAGTAAACTATTTTTGCATGCCAAGTTTCTCTTATTCTGCTGTTGCAAATGGTATGTTTAATTCTTCCATTGTTAAAGAAAGTTAAAGAAGTTTAACTGCAATAAAGCAGTTTCTTTTCAGTTGTAATCATAAAATCATGGAATGGTTTGAGTTGGAATGGACCTCGAAGCCCATGCAGTTCTATCTCCCTGCCATGGGTAGGGACACCTGCCAGGGAACTGCCACTGCAGTGCAAGTCATAAGTAATAAAGAAATCTTGAGCAAATGTTCAAGTCAATATCCATACATTATTGTAGCATGTGTTTAGAAAAAGAATTCATCTTTCCTAGCAAAAGCTGTAATTTACTCTTTGTCTTAATTGTTCACTTTGTGACAGAAATTGATCAGGCTGTGTGGTGAAGTTCTAGCAACACCAACAGAAAATGAAGAAATTCAGTTTCTCTGTATAGTATGTGCAAAGCTGAAACAGGATCCGTATTTGGTCAACTTCTTTCTTGAGGTGAGTAAATCAAATCAGAATTTTCAAGGTGTGTTTGCTGCATCACAGACAAAATCTTAATAGAGAATTGGAGGTATCGTGTTGTGTTTCATAGCTTAGTTTTCATTAACTTTTTTTTCCTGTGATATTAGAAATATTCTATTTCCTACTTCCAGAGACTTGATACATGTGATTATTTTTAGTAGAATGTCATTTGGGACTCACAAACTGACCTGCCTGAGGTCCTTTCTCTCTTTAGTGAAAGTGCCTTTAGAGTAGGGATGTGAATTGTAACACAGAACACTGTGTAGAGAGACCTTGGTTTTCCTGTGTTGTTTTGTCTTTAGCCCAATAAAGACTAAGGGACAGATTGTGAGGGGCACAGGAACATTACAAGTTGGTAAGTGTTCTGCAGGATGGAACCCCTGTTTGGTAGTGGTACATACGGTCTCACTGCAGTGCCAGCTTACTATCTACAATGTGACATTATTTTCTGTCTGTAAGAAAGCCAAGTATCTTTACTCCCTCTTCTAACTTAACATGTGGCATTGATGAAATTGGAGTGGGAGGAGAAAGAGTTTTTAGGCTGACTTTCTGTTCCCATTTAGAAGGATCATGTAAAAGTTTAATTTGTAGAAGTCTATTTAGAAATGCCTCCTGCTCCCACTTTAATGTTTCCTATGGTGACACAGTGTCCATTGAGCATGAAAAGATAGATAGAATGTCCTCCAAGAATATTTTACAAGTTTAGCCCAAACAAGATCTGTGACGACAGCAAAGATGCATTATTTCCACTGAGTACATGAGTATCACTTAGAAGTCAGTAGTAAAGAATCCACATTGAGTTTATTTTTATCTTAAATACCACCCTGGTTGCCATTGTATCCACTGCAGTTGTACAAGCAGGAGAAACAATGTAAAAATTGAAAAGTTAATGTTTAACCATTAGAAGCCCTCAGAAACAAGCTACTAGATATATATTACATGCAGAATATGGTAGACATGCAAACCAGGATTACTTTTAATGTTGTTCATGCAAGTTGTATTGTGTGATAAGAGCCCTCTGAATGACTCATACTCAAACAATGCCCTTGAAATCAAACCCAGGAACCCCAATCACAAGAAGCACAAGTGTTTTGTGATTCATCCATGTTATTCCCCAAAACATCAAGATTACAATATTAAAAGTCAAACGGAAAAACCAGATTTTCCAATTTAAAATTTCAGAGATCTCTAGGTTCACAAAATACTGACTATAGAGTTCAGGCAAGCTGAGGAACATGTTTACATCTGTGCCTCTTAGGGGTGCTGTTGTTGTGACTTGGCAAGATGATTTTGTTGTGGAAATAAGAACTGGAAGAACTACGTTATACTTTCTTAAACCTTTAAAATCTATGCTAGTTTTAATTTGGTGTTAATTCCTTGCTCATGTGTAGATGGGAGAAGTACACTTAGGGATGTTTGACTGATGACCTCTATCTGAGTCATTATTTTATGGTAACTTTTTACCTCATTGTTTTGCTTCTTTGTTTATTCTTTAGTTGCCCCATTTCATCTCATCTTATGCAAGATACTCCTTGCAACTGATTGTTCCATGCAGAGGGCACTTGATTCTGTGTTTCAATTTCTGCCTTTAAGACCTTAAACAAGATCTGNTCCAATTTAAAATTTCAGAGATCTCTAGGTTCACAAAATACTGGCTATAGAGTTCAAGCAAGCTGAGGAACATTTCTTGTAGCTCCTGTTCCCTTCACAACTTTATTCTACTGTAATTGCCTAAGGTGTATGTCTTTACAACTCCTGAGGGCTGTTTCCAGGTAAAGTGTTTGGGGTGCAAAATTGTCCTTTATTAGGATGGAATATTTTGGTNTCACTATTCACTACTTCTTTCATTACAACAAATTACCGGCATTATATTTCTCACCATGAAGTAAGTAGGGGTTCTTGTTAGCTATGGTATCACTTTTTTTTCACAAAATTCCTTTTAAATCTATCTGAATCTAGACACAGCATCATCCACCACAGATTGTGAACATTCCGTAGTTATATATCATGAAAATATACAAATGTATTTTTATGTTGTCTGCTCTCCACTGATGCTGAATTCAGTTAGAGGATTCATTTGTCTAGGAAGCACTGAATGTGTTTTATGTAACCTTTTCTGTTAGGTCATTCAGGATCCCGTTTTGCACCTTTACAGGAGGCAGGTGAGCAGCTAAGCTGCAACATTGCATGATTAGCAAATGGATGCTTAAGCACATGCAAAACCTCTGCCTGTGTGTTGTTCCATGTGCAGATTTGCTTTGTCTTACCTGCCTATGTGTGAGTAATGAGCTATGGAAAGATTCTAGGAACATTCATACATTTATATATGTTGGATCTTCTTATCGATGCCTCAGCCAAATAAGCTGTGGCCTTTCAAAAGACTTCAGGAGAGTCCAGGCATCACTCTGGCCAACCATATCCTGGACTGCATCAAAAGAAGCATGGCCAGCAGGTTAAGGGAAGTGATTCTGCCCCTCTACTCCTCTCTTGTGAAACCCCACCTGGAGTATTGTGTCCCGTTCTGGAATCAACAACTTAAGAAGGATATGGAACTGTTGAAATGGGTCCAGAGGAGGGCCACAAAGGTGATCAGAGGGATGGAACACCTCTGCTACAAGAATAGGGTGAGAGAGTTGGGGTTGTTCAGCCTGGAGAAAGGAAAGCTCTAGGGAGACCTTAGCGTAGCCTTCAAATACATGAACGTAGCCTACAAGAAGGCTGGAGAGGGACTCCTTACAAGGACATGGAGTGATAGGATGAGGGGGAATGGGTTTAAATTAGAAGAGGGAAGATTTAGACTAGACATTAGGAAGTTGTTCTTCACAGTGAGGGTGGTGAGGCACTGGCACAGGTTGCCTGGGAAAGCTGTGGCTGCCCGGTGTCTGGAGGTGTTCAAGGCTGGGCTGGATGGGACCTTGAGCAACAAGATCTAGTAGGAGATGTCCCTGCCCATGGCAGGAGGGGTTGGGACTAGATGGGCTTTAAGGTCACTCATAACCCAGTGCATCCTGTGATTCAATGAAACACATTTTGTTTGCTTGTGCATTTCACACTGTAAAGAAGACATATGTTCAAGGAGTAATTTTTCTTCTGTAGTCAGAAGTCATACTTATTTTATAGTGTGTGGTATGTTGCTCTTACTACTGGTTGTCTCTACAGGGACCTGGTTATATGAGTGTATCACAACATTCAGTACGAATTCTCCACAAAGAGTGCACATCCATCAAGCCGACATTCACAGCAACTCTCCAGTTTGCTGCCTGATACAGTCACGCAGTCTGTCCTTGCTAGATTGGCTGTACTAAACACCATTAACCCCCAATGGTTA
>WAAB01001164.1:0-26327 GCA_013389865.1 Piaya cayana | reverse complement strand
TGTTTTGTGATTCATCCATGTTCTTCCCCAAAACATCAAGATTACAATATTAAAAGTCAAACAGAAAAATCAGATTTTCCAATTTAAAATTTCAGAGATCTCTAGGTTCACAAAATACTGACTATAGAGTTCAGGCAAGCTGAGGAACATGTTTACATCTGTGCCTCTTAGGGGTGCTGTTGTTGTGACTTGGCAAGATGATTTTGTTGTGGAAATAAGAACTGGAAGAACTACGTTATACTTTCTTAAACCTTTAAAATCTATGCTAGTTTTAATTTGGTGTTAATTCCTTGCTCATGTGTAGATGGGAGAAGTACACTTAGGGATGTTTGACTGATGACCTCTATCTGAGTCATTATTTTATGGTAACTTTTTACCTCATTGTTTTGCTTCTTTGTTTATTCTTTAGTTGCTCCATTTCATCTCATCTTATGCAAGATACTCCTTGCAACTGATTGTTCCATGCAGAGGGCACTTGATTCTGTGTTTCAATTTCTGCCTTTAAGACCTTAAACAAGATCTGATATAGTGTCCATTAAAAACTTTACCTTTGTTTTATAAGATGAACAGTAGTTTCACTATTCACTACTTCTTTCATTACAACAAATTACCGGCATTATATTTCTCACCATGAAGTAAGTAGGGGTTCTTGTTAGCTATGGTATCACTTTTTTTTCACAAAATTCCTTTTAAATCTATCTGAATCTAGACACAGCATCATCCACCACAGATTGTGAACATTCCGTAGTTATATATCATGAAAATATACAAATGTATTTTTATGTTGTCTGCTCTCCACTGATGCTGAATTCAGTTAGAGGATTCATTTGTCTAGGAAGCACTGAATGTGTTTTATGTAACCTTTTCTGTTAGGTCATTCAGGATCCCGTTTTGCACCTTTACAGGAGGCAGGTGAGCAGCTAAGCTGCAACATTGCATGAGTAGCAAATGGATGCTTAAGCACATGCAAAACCTCTGCCTGTGTGTTGTTCCATGTGCAGATTTGCTTTGTCTCACCTGCCTATGTGTGAGTAATGAGCTATGGACAGATTCTAGGAACATTCATACATTTATATACGTTGGGTCTTCTTATCGATGCCTCAGCCAAATAAACTGTGGCCTTTCAAAAGACTTCAGGAGAGTCCAGGCATCACTCTGGCCAACCATATCCTGGACTGCATCAAAAGAAGCATGGCCAGCAGGTTAAGGGAAGTGATTCTGCCCCTCTACTCCTCTCTCGCAAAACCCCACCTGGAGTATTGTGTCCAGTTCTGGAATCAACAACTTAAGAAGGATATGGAACTGTTGAAATGGGTCCAGAGGAGGGCCACAAAGGTGATCAGAGGGATGGAACACCTCTGCTACAAGAATAGGGTGAGAGAGTTGGGGTTGTTCAGCCTGGAGAAAGGAAAGCTCTAGGGAGACCTTAGCGTAGCCTTCAAATACATGAACGTAGCCTACAAGAAGGCTGGAGAGGGACTCCTTACAAGGACATGGAGTGATAGGATGAGGGGGAATGGGTTTAAATTAGAAGAGGGAAGATTTAGACTAGACATTAGGAAGTTGTTCTTCACAGTGAGGGTGGTGAGGCACTGGCACAGGTTGCCTGGGAAAGCTGTGGCTGCCCGGTGTCTGGAGGTGTTCAAGGCTGGGCTGGATGGGACCTTGAGCAACAAGATCTAGTAGGAGATGTCCCTGCCCATGGCAGGAGGGGTTGGGACTAGATGGGCTTTAAGGTCACTCATAACCCAGTGCATCCTGTGATTCAATGAAACACATTTTGTTTGCTTGTGCATTTCACACTGTAAAGAAGACATATGTTCAAGGAGTAATTTTTCTTCTGTAGTCAGAAGTCATACTTATTTTATAGTGTGTGGTATGTTGCTCTTACTACTGGTTGTCTCTACAGGGACCTGGTTATATGAGTGTATCACAACATTCAGTACGAATTCTCCACAAAGAGTGCACATCCATCAAGCCAACATTCACAGCAACCCTCCAGTTTGCTGCCTGATACAGTCACGCGGTCTGTCCTTGCTAGATTGGCTGTACTAAACACCATTAACCCCCAATGGTTAGGCTTTTCAGTTATTAATGCTTCAGAGATATTTGTAATAATTTCGGCATTATCGCAGAGGATGGAGGAAATGTCTTGTGCAGACGTCTAATTTATGATTCTAATAAAGTATTATTCACCTGTGCTTGTGCCAGAAGAACAATGAATACTTGCCTTGCTGTTTCTTTTTTGTTACAAAGCACAAATATAAATGTAATTTTGTGTTGGAGAGAGATTTATGGGAAGAGAGAGATAGGTTGCTTTCTTTTAGACTAAGTAGAGATGTTTCTGAGAAGGTTCTCTGTGATCTGTTATAGCATCCAGTGCCTGTTGTTAACTTCTTGTGTCTTCATTCAGGCTGCTAAACTTTTTCTTCATGAGAAATATAACTTGAGAGTACACTGCTGTCATAAGAGACATTTTCTCCCTTTCCTGTTAAAGACAAATTCACCAGAAGTTTAGAATTAGAATTTTAGAAGCTTAGAATTAGAAGGGTCTGGGGAATAAGCCTTACAAGAGGCGGGTGGGGGATCTGGCGTTGTTTAGCCTTGAGAAGAGGAGGTTAAGGGGTGTGGGAGGGGAGAGACCTTATCGCTGCCTGCAGCTGCCTGAAAGAGGTGGTTGTAGCGCTGTGGGTGTTGATCCCTTCTCCAGAGTTACAGGCGATAGGATGAGAGTGAACGGCCTCAAGTTGTGCCAGGAGGCGTTCAAATTAGACATCAGGAAAAATGTCTTCACTGAACGGGTCATCGAGCACTGGTAGATGCTGCCCAGGGAAGTGGTTGAGTCCCCATCCCTGGAGGTCTCTAAAACAGATAGATGAGGTATTCAGGGGTCTGGTTTAGTAGTGGTCATATATAGTTGGACTCAATGATATTAAAGGTCTTTTAAATCTAAACGATTCTATGATAGTATGATAAATGTGATTTAATTTTCAGCTGAAAGTAGTGCTTCAAACATTAGATGAATTTGAGGCTTTGACCTAGGAATGTATGTATTATAGTGTGCACTAAAGTCTAAAGGTGCACTCGAAATGAAAAACTGTCAAATAATGGGCAGTTAGGTGAATATGTGCCTTCAGTGGTGGAGATTAAAAAATGCCATCTCTTTGTGAGTGGCATATTCAGCCTTGAATCAAAATGGTGCAGGGCTTAAGAGAAATTTAAGCAGATTAAAAAAATGTGTTAAGTTTAAAAATTCCTGTGCTCCTGAAACCCATGACCTCTACGTGGTTGTTGTGTCCAGCCTTGTAGGGAATCACTTCAAACACTGATGTAAAAGATTTGCTTGTGGTAAATTTCTGCTTCAGGATGAACAGTAATTTCAACCATGTAATTCCAGCAAAATGCTTTGCTTTTTAGAGTAAGTTAAAAGCAATGGCTTCCAAAGGATCAGCAAGTGTAATCACGGAAGACATGCTAAAAAGCCAAGACTCTTTGAAAACAGACACAGGGCAGCCTGTTCAGCCAGAAGAAATGCTTGGTGCTGCTGGAGTGGAGCAAGTGGAGAAGGAAGATGACCTCCTGCAACAGGCAGATGATCTTTCTTTCAGTCTGGATGAACTAAATGTCACATCATCACCCGAGTCCTCCTCTGTTTGTCCAAATCAAGACTATAATTTAGTGAATTCTCTCCTAAACCTCACTAGAAGTCCGGTGAGTTGGGTTTATTTAGTTCTGTTCAATGTGAATAAATGAAATAGTTTGGATGCTGTGTGAAGTGGGTAGAGGGAACAAATATAAATGTATGTACACGCTGTATTTTAACTAGAAAAGATTAATTGAGGTTTACCTTGCAGGTAGGTTTTGTACATTGGCAATTTTCTTAGCCAATTCAGATTGAAGTAGAAATCCTGTTTTTTGGAAACTGTTTGTTAGTGATAACGTAAGTGGGTTTTGAGCAATTTATGTAGAATACTGTGTGTTTCACAGACAAGGTAGATGATATAATCATTAGGTTAAATATAGCATAGAGTATTTTAAGAACTACTTTCAATTGTACTGACTTAACCAAATCCCCTTTTTGTGTAAAGGCACTGGGTTATCTCTAGGGATTTGATTTCTTTTAGAAGCAACTGCTGTGTCTTACCCAGCTCTGTCCTCAATTTCTTACTTAGTCTTTCAGAAAACGTAGAGGAGGGTTGTGCAAGTCTGTAATTGCTCAGCAGTGCTGAGAGCAGAAAACTGAATAACTGCTGTGCCTTGTGCTTAAGTGATAGTTTACATTGTCTGATATCTTCATCTGAAGCTGCCCTACAGCAGCACTTCTGTCAACCTGAAGGCTGCATTTGGGTTCTTAGTATTTGACATGGATTCAAGTGAGAGTTTTTATTTTACACCACCCAAACTCATTAGAATTCAGTTTTGATTACTGAAAAGGTAACAAAATGAAACACATTCACTCACTGTGGGGGAACGGAGAGGTTTTATTTAGGAGGTATTTGCTTCTTGTTTTCAAGTGAACTTCATTCACCCTGTAATTAATTCTTCCATGCCCTTCTGCCAGGACGGCCGGATAGCGGTGAAGGCCTGTGAAGGCCTTATGCTTTTGGTGAGTTTGCCAGAACCAGCAGCTGCCAAGTGCCTGACTCAAAGCACTTGTTTATGTGAATTGTTGACAGACAGGCTGGCCACCCTCTACAAAGCCCTTCCTCAGTCGCTGGATCCCTTAGACATTGAAACAGTGGAGGCGATTAACTGGGGGTAAGACTTTTATTTTTGTACTTAATACCCAAGGTGACTTTGTGCCCTTCCCTGAAACTGATTTTCTGTAGGTAGGTAAGTTTTATAAAATACTCACACCCCCACACTGAAGTCCCAAGCATAGAGATGAGATTCCAGCTGCAGCACAGCAGTATGACTTCAGGCGTCCAGTGTATGTATGATTTCCAACATGGGACTGGGTTTGGCTGCCAGTCCCTTGCAGATTCCTTGAGGGGCAGGTTGTTCCAGTGAATTGTGGTGGTGTAGCTGCAGTATCAGGTACCAGTTGTTTTCTTGTTCGAGCGTTAAGGGTTTAGGAACATAAACTTTTCACTGCAAGCTACTGCAGGGAGCAGAAAGGGTACATTTCATAAGAGGCTGCTGTTGCCAAATTTTTGCCCTAAAAAGAAGAAGGAGAGAGTTGCTGCATAACTTATCAACATGAAGCAAAACGTACATGCATGTTATCATAACTGCTTGCTTGTTAGATCCTCAAGCATCTTCTCCACTCTGTCCTCATTATTATGAGTTGCTTGTGATCTGTTAGTACTGAGGCAAAATGTCAGTAGATGCAAAATACCTACCAAAATTTCTAGGAGTTGGAGTTTGAAGCTATAAGGGAAAAAACAACTTTGAATGATGGGATAAGTAATCACTGAACTGCTCCACCAAATAAAATGGTGGATTTGTTGCCCCATAGAGCCTTTCAATTGAGATGCCTTTTTTTTTCTGAAGTATAAAATCTAGTTCAGGTATGCGTTGTGTGGTTTTGGTGGACTTTGAGGTTGCTTACAGAGTAGAGAAGAATGGTTGCTTTAATTCTGTGCTTCTCTAACTAAAGCAGTAACGGATGCAGTTTCTGTGATCCATATTTCCTGGGAGAACAGACTAGGTGATCAGTTCTGCCTTCTGAGTCAAGAAATACCCAGCAGAGTTCTTCTGTACATACTAGGGACCATTTAGTGTTCCACTGCATACCTGTGTAATGAGAGCACTGCCAGATGAGTAGAGACGAGCAGAAGAGCTATTGTAATGTTCACTTCACTGCAAGTAGATCATAAATCATTTTGTTAAGTTCAATAAGAATAAAGTCCAAGATTCAGTCCAGTTGTAGACTGAATAAGTATCTTTTCTTGTTTCTCTAGTTTGGATTCCTATAGCCACAAAGAAGATGCATCTGCTTTTCCAGGGAAAAGAGCGTTGATTTCGTTTCTTTCATGGTTTGACTACTGTGATCAACTCATCAAAGAAGCACAAAAGGTTTGAAATGTTTACGAATGATGCAAATATATTCAGTGAATAAGCAGTTCCAGTTATTTCTTAGCTTTTGAGTTTGAGACGTACCATTTTCTACTTTTGTTTCAGACTGCTGCTGTTGCTATGGCAAAAGCTGTGCGGGAACAGTTTTTCATTGATGTTATGGAACCTCAGCTGATGCAAACGTGAGTAGCATCCTACAAGGCACAGCAGAACAAATCTCAGTCAAGCTGGGTTTTTTCGGCTGAAATCCTCTACATATCTGACATGGAATTTTTTGTTCAGTTCAGAGATTGGAATCCTCACATCAACTGCGCTGTTGCATCGCATTGTTCGTCAAGTGACTTCAGATGCCCTGCTGCAGGAAATAGTTTATTTTATACTTGGAGAACACAGAGAGCCAGAAACTTTGGCAGACATCAACAGGCACCCATTGCGACACAGATTAATTGAACACTGTGATCATATTTCTGATGAGGTGAGGATGATATAATAATGTCTTCTGGCCAGTTCTGTCTTGCATAGATTCTGTAAAAATGCCATCATGAGGTCTTTTCATATTTGTTTCACCTAATCTTTTTGCCAAGGAGGAGTTCTGACTGCCAGCTTTACACTTCCCTTCGAAAATGAAAGTCAAGCTGTATGTCCAGCTAACACCTTGTTACCACCATTAGTTACCACTAATAAAGGTGCTTTGCTAAATTTACCTGCTCCCTGTGCACATCTGCTAGGGATTGCTCAACTGTTAGATAGAGCAGTATCAGGTTTTGTAATTGCATTTTGATTGATGCTTTGTGTTGCATCATTATTATTCTCAGGAATGTGGTTTAGTAGTAGACAGGGATGGTGGAACTCTGTGATCTCAAAGATCTTTTCCAACCAAATGATTCTATGATATTTTGATAGGAATGGTTGGACTCAGTGATCCAGTGGGTCTCTTCCAACCTGGTGATTCTATGATTCTCCATGTTGTGGTAGTTCTATCATGCTATCACAGAAGATATAGTTAAGAGCTTTGTGTGTGGTCTGAAAACATACACAATGCCAATTAAAAGATGATGTGAAAACTTTAGTTGTTGTATGTAGAATAAACAGTGTTAAAGTAATTGTCTTCAGTAAAATCCATCCTTGGGAGCTGCTTGTTTCATTTTTTCCATGAAACAACCTGCACCCTCTTTTTTGAATAAAACCCAAGCTTGCCTGAATTTTTTCTTGTGTTGCAGATCAGCATAATGACTTTACGAATGTTTGAGCACCTTTTGCAAAAACCCAATGAGCACATTCTTTATAATTTGGTTCTGAGAAATTTAGAAGAGAGAAACTATATAGAATACAAGCCTTTCTGTCAAGAAGATAAAGATGTGGTAGAGAATGGACAGATCGCAGGAGCAGTGTAAGTTTCTTTTCTAATGAAAGCGTTCACAACAGCTAACATGGATCCTTGTTTTAGAACAAAACAGGATTCTTTTTTAGTAACTGAAAGAAAAGAGAGCATAGATGGCACTGTGAGTGCTCTGTGTATTAATCTGTACCCATAAAGCGATGTTTCAAGTGATTTAATGCAGTGACACTTTTCTACCAGTCAAAATGCCTACTCCGTTATTGAGATCAAGAAGTTATAGTTTTTCTTCAAAAGAAAGTTTGTTGGGTATTTGTAAAGGTTAGTATTTCTGTATATGAATTTCTGTATGTTATAGTGGTGTTGTATAACTTAGGTCTCATAACATCATTTTACTTAATAGAGGCCTTCAGTACCTGAAAGGGACCTACGAGAAAGCTGTGGATGGGCTTTTTACATGGTCACGAAGTGATAGGACAAGGGGAAATGGCTTTAAATTGGAAGAGGGGAGGTTTAGATTAGACATCAGGAAGAAATTCGTCATGATGAGGATGGTGAGGCACTGGAACAGGTTGCCCAGAGAAGTGGTGGCTGCCCCATCCCTGGAGGTGTTCCAAGGCCAGGCAGGTTGCCCAGAGAAGTGGTGGCTGCCCCATCCCTGGAGGTGTTCCAAGGCCAGGCTGGATGGGGCTTTGATCAACCTGATCCAGTGGGAGGTGTCCCTGCCTATGGCAGGAGGGTTAGAACTGGATGAGCTTTTAGGTCCCTTCCAACCCATTCTATGATTCTGTATTAATTAGGTAAAAAGATGTTTATATTATGTGTTTCTGGAAAGCATCCTGGTTGTTCAGAGAAGAAAAATACAAAGCATGCTTTTTGACCCAGAGGTTTTCCTGCCTTCCATAATATCCTGTGAATGATTATATTTTTGTCTAATATAATCTCACAGAGACCTAGAGGAAGATCCGTTATTTACTGATCTGTCTCCAGATAACACCTTGTCAACTCAAGAGTGGCTCAGTGCTTCTCCACCTGTCAGTCCAGAACATCCAAAAAATGATGGGAAGACTGAAGTTCATAAAATTGTAAATAGGTAAGTTGAAACCAACACTTAAAGACATCTCTGACTGTGTGGGTGTCTGCGCACAATGCAAGTTGAATATTCTCTGTAATGGATGTTCTGTGCCAGCTGGTAAAATGACTCCGCAGGAGGAAACTGTGGCATTTTATCAGAAAGCTGCTCCTGAAAGATTAGAGCTTACAATAAGTAAAAATAATTCAACGTAAATGAGAAAAATAGAGGAACTTTACAGCTAATGGTCTAGTTATATACTCTGAATTAATTATGAAAACCTCGTTGATTACAAAACTTCATTTTCTCAAAAATATTTGCTATACTTAAACTGCTGTTTGGGACTTGACCTTCTGGAGGAGTCTGGGGAGTCTTACCATAAACATTTTTTTGGGAAAAAGCCCTTAACCTTGCTAAAGTTCCTTAAACACATATATAAAAGTAAATAATTGCAATGATAGAGCTAACCTTCTTTTCCTTGAAAATCAAGGGGCACCTCTGTCACCTGTAACAAACCATAGTGCCTGCTAGACCTGCTGCAAATTGGATATTGCAAAGAGGACAGGTTCTGCTTTAAGCAACTTAGTGATGGTAATTCTCGTAGCACTTGTCCTAGCACCAGTTGCTGTTTGCTTTGTTAATACATGGCAGCAAAGCAGCTCTGGTATTTCAACATTGACTTATCTTCTTACCCAGAAATAATCAAAGGTGCTCGCTAAAGGAAGCAAACAGCCTGAGGACAGTCAGCATGGAAAAGCATCATTGGTTCTTGCCCTCTTTCCCCCAGCACTGCCATTTATAGCAGACATGGTTTGGAGCAAAACCACAAAGGACAGTCTCCTTAATTCACCTCTTGTAATGTCTATCAGTGAACAGAAATGGGGTTTTGTGGTTTTTTTCACATCAGATGAGCTCCATACAAAAAGTCAGCTACTATGTGTTGCTGCAGATAAATCTTACAGGTGCCTCCAACCACCCTGTTGTGTGGAGAAAGCTGAAAGTTGGAAACAGGGTCCAAAGACTGCGTTTTATTTTGCTGTCAAGAAATTTTAGGGGTTTTATATTTATTTTTTAAAGACAGTTCCCCTCTAGTAACTTTCCCTCATAATTGGTGACATGATCTAGTGGTGGACTTAGTAGGGCTGCATTGATGGTTAGACTTGATGATCTTCAAGGTCTTCTCCAACTGCAGCCATTCCGTGATTCTGTAATAAGATTCAGAATTTCCTGATGCTTTTTAGGTCAGGCATTGGCGAAGTAGCAAGGATGTGCAGTATTTGTACTACATACTTGGCAAAGGCAATGATATTTGTAACTGGCAAATTTATATGCAGACGTTCCTGTATGTTCTCAGAGGTTCATTTTCTACAAAAACAAAACTATGGTAAATAAAATTGGCTTTTAACTGTAATACTCCTCTGTTTATGGCTCATTTATTCTCCAATAAATTTTTTCATACGCTGCAGTAAGATGGAGCCTGACCTTTAGCAAATACTTGACCTGGTTATGAATATTCCTTTTCATCTCTATTCTGTCTGTTAATTCTCAGCAATTCTTTACCTCCTCTGCTAGATACAAAATTTCTAAAGTATGAATCTTGTTATTACAAATAGTACCTAGAGTAGGTGTGCTTAAGTACATTTTGTATTCTGTGCTCTTCATGTCATGTTATGGTAGAATCTGTGATTTAATTGGCCAGACGATTCAGTGCTGTGTGCGCTGTAACTGATGATGAGGAAGTTTTGATCTGGTGCTCTGTGGATTATAGATATTCAGCAGTGTACTTGTTTTCTCTTCAGTTTTCTCTGCCTTGTACCTGATGAAGCTAAGTCGTCGTACCACGTGGAGGGTTCAGGTTACGATACTTACCTCAGAGATGCCCACAGACAAGTAAGTTAGCGGAGTCCTCCTTAGTCCTTGAGAATTTGAAATGCTTATGAGAACGGATGAGTGGTTCTATAAATAGTGCTGCTAAATGCATTTTTGGTAATGGAAGATGTGAAAATTCAATTTATATTTTCTAATGAAAACTTACCTTTGGAGACCTTTCGTCGGTGAATCCACCTTGTATTACCCTAGTGGGAATAACGGATGACATGAAATGCATTAATAGTCATATAACAAATACACAGAGAGAAAATCTGAACTACAGATAGATTGTTAATTTGCTTTTGCATTTATCTGCATTCTCTTGGAGAATTGCCTACCAAGCTGTTAGAAGGGACTAAAGGGAAATTAAAATGCTGCATAGGAGTTATGCAATCTGGGATTTTAAAAATGAAGGCTTATCGCAGGGAGTATGCAGCCCTGAAGCATTCAGGTTTGAAGTTGGGAGGTTTGGTAGGTAGGGTGGGGCTTATGATTTACTGTTCTGAAATAGATTCAGGTTTTGGTTTTACAAATATAATCTAAAGTTTCCTTGGTCGGAAGACAATCAGTTTAATTACAGTTTTGTTATTGAAACCCTGTGAATCGTCTAGGATAGAAAAATTTATGCAGAGGAGTAGAGTACCTGAGAGAGCTGTATTTAGTAGGTACTTATCATTCAGAGGTTATGGAATGTTTTAATATCAGCAACTTAAGCTGGGAAGCTTGAATTTGTTTGTTACGTTGTTTTATCTATAGTCTCTCCTGAAAAGAAAGGGAATAGAAAACGGAAAATAAGGGAACAAAGGTTGATGTAAAATTCCCCTCTGTTCTATTCTTGGATGCCAGAAAACACATATCATCTTTGTATTTCTCTCATGCCTTGGGAAAAAAGAGTATTCTGGGAGTTATTAGAGAGCAGAATCGGTTTCTGTCACTTCCTGGCAATGATATGGCTGCTGTTAAAGTATCTCCCCCCTAAGAATAGCCCTGCCTATTGCTGTTATTACATTCCAATAGCTGTTCTGCTTCTTTATTTCGGTTCCTGCAAGCCTGCACAAGTAGGTAAGCTACATGCAGTGAAGAGTGCTTGAGTCTGTCTTGTCTTTCTTTTGCTACTGTTTATTCCCGTGTTCCTTATTTTCACTGCTGTAACCTGTGCTCCTTTCAAGGTACAATTCCTTGAAAGTAAGATAAGAGGCAGCCCACAGCAAATCATAGATTGGAAAAGGGTGAGGGGAAACAGAGAGGGAAGAGGAAGACCTGCAGTACTTTACATTTGTATCTCCTGCATGTACATGTGCCGTTCTTGCCCTGGCAGTTTGAAAGCATGATTATAGATTGGATAGCAAGATACGATACAGATAATACAGTGTAAGTGTGGTAAGGTAGTGATGACAAGAACGTGTATAATGTGATTCCTGCTTTAGAGAAATCATAGAATGGTTTTGGTTGGAAGGAATCTTAAAGCCCATCTAGTTCTAACCCCGTGCAGTGGGCAGGGATGCCTCCCACTGGATCAGGCTGCTCAAAGGCCCATCCAACCTGGCCTTGAACACCTCCAGGGATGGGGCAACCACAACTTCCCTGTGCTGGTGCCTCACCATCCTCATCACAAAGAATTTCTTCCTAATGTCTACTCTGAATCTCCACCCTTCCAATTTAAAGACATTTCCCCTTGTCCTATCACTCCCACACCCTTGTAAGAAGTCCTTCCACACTTTTCTTTTAGACCCCTTTCAGGTATTGGAAGGCTACTCTAAGGTCTCCCTGGAGCCTCTTTTCTCTGGGTGGAACAATCCAAACTCTCACACCATGTCCTCATAGCAGAGGTATTCCAGTCCTCAGATCATCTTTGTGGCCTCCTCTGGACCTGGTCTAACAGTCTAGAGGAAGGACACAAAGGTCAGGATGTGTATTGTTGGCTTTGCTCTGTGTTTTGGCCCTAGATGCTTCTTGGGAGCTCTGTTCTCCACTCATTTCTATAACTGCTCTAATAGCATGAATGTCAGGAAGAAAGTGAGGTGTGTGCATAGAAATTGATAGTGTTTGCTTTAGAATGACTGTTCTTTTTGAGCTTAGATTTATTGTTTAGCTACAGTTTATGGTTTAAAAGTGTATAGGCTATTAAAATTAAATGGTTTCTGTTGAGGTTTGAGTCTGTTTTCCTCACTGCTTTTTTTCTAGTTCCGGGATTATTGTGTCATCTGCTTACGGTGGGAGTGGCCTGGATCTCCCAGATCTTTAGAAAAGTGCAATTTAGAAGCACCATTCTTTGAAGGACACTTCTTGAAAGTCCTGTTTGAAAGAATGGGCAGGATTCTTGATCAGGTAAGAAAAAGCAGCGTATGAATTCCGTTTCTGAGGCTTTCATCACTGCTAAAGTGCTAATCTCCATAAGGTTACATGTTTTCTCATCACTCACATGTCTGTTATGGCATCACATTATTGTGTGATGTCCCATGTTCTTGGTGCAGGTCTCATAGCTTGTAGGATGTTGTAGTGATCAATATTATCACTTTAATGCAAGCAGAGAACAAAAACTGTCTTTTCCTTGTTAGCCACCTTTTTGTGTGCCAAATGTGTTTTTGACCAGAAATATAGTTTAAATTGATAAGTAGGAAAAGAACATCCTTAAGATAAAGAATGAGGGTAAGACAGTATCTTAGGAATCTCTTCAGTACTAACATCACTTTCTGTTTTCATTTGCTAGCATTTACATTTGGAAAGCAGGTACATTAAGTAAAACACTGCACAGATCCTTTCTGCCATATTTCTGTTAATTTCAATCTGAAGTATTGTTCAGGGAGCAGTTTACATCACTCTGTAAGACAAAAAGAACATGCTGTATCACAGTGAACACCTACCCCATTTTTTCACGGTTAGAATAAATACTTATTATACATGGAAGGTTTCTAGAAGATATCCTTTTCCATCTGCAATATGAAGTAGCTTTTTTTACCTGTTTGATTATCTTCAAATAATAGGAGTATAGCTGCAAGGGCAAACAACTGAGATATGATCTGACTGGCCCCTTGTTCTGAAAAGGTGTGACCTGTCAGACCCAGATAAGTACAAAGGAACTTTAAGTAAGGGAGTTTTACTGATGTGTTTCTGTTTGTGTTTGTGGCCTGTGAGACCTCCTCTTTCTGGGGAGAAGTGTAGTGAGGGTTCAGGGAGGGGGAAAGGAGGTTGCCTTGTGTGAAAATTTAATGTTTCTTTGCCTTTTTTAAGTTAGTTAAGTCAATGTTGCTGTTGTAGGTCAAAAAGATACCTTTTTCTTGCCAGTGAGTATGAGCCCTGAAAGTTTAGATTACCCTCCCTGCAAAACCTGCCAGAGTTGTTACAAATGCATTAGTACCAGAAGTTCATACAGTTCTTTTCTGTTTCACATGTGGACATATCTGCAGAATAAACAGCTAGCAGTGGGAGTGCCAGTTTTCATGGTCATTAGAAGGACAAGAACCATTTAAACATATACATGCACAGGAAACATGGCAGGAAGCCAGTAGCAGGCTGCAGGTCAGCTCTGAGAGTGTTCAGGGTAGAAGGATAATCAAGAGTATCAACCTTCGTAGCTGAGAAGTCAGAAAAGTCAGACTACCATCTGTATTGTGTGTTCTCAGAGTTTTGCTCCCATTAAGCATGTTCTGCACACTTCACTAGTTGAAATGGGTATAGATTGGAGTCATGAAGAAATCTGGGCATTGTCGGCTCTTGGGAAAAACAAGACTTATGGGTATGAAAACCTTGTTTGAGCGATGATACATAAATATAAAAAGTAAAGAACCCAAGTTAAGCCCCCCAGTATCAGATACGTATAATTACAACATAAATAGCATCTGGCTTGGAAATGCAGTGCTCATATTGATATCCTGCCTGTCAGCATGAGACACATTTGGGTTAGTCAGGCAAAGTCTTATGATCTGTGGTGATGTGGCAGAAACAGTGGTGTCAAAAATGATTCTTGACTCCAGAAGAATTTAAATGAACTGCCTGAATCAGGCAGCAGGGGTAAGTAAACTCTTCTTATATTGTACCAAAACCTTGTCCTAAAATCCAAACTGAAATTCCTAGGGGTTATTCACAGTGAAACACACAAATCGTACTGTGAAAAAAAACCTGAAATGATGGCATCTGGGTCCTATCCGATGACAGGTTTGACATAGTCATAGAATCATGGAATGGTTTGGGTCAGAAGGGACTTTGAAGCCCAGCCAGTTCCACCCCCTCCATGGGCAGGGACACCTGCCACTGGATCAGGTTGCTCCAAGCCCCATCGAAACTGGGCTTGAACACCTCCAGGGATGGGGCATCTGCAACTTCTCTGGGCAACCTGTGCCAGGACCTCACCCTCACAGGAAAACATTCCTTCCTAATCTCTAATCTAAATCTCCCCACTTTCAGAAAAAAACATTCCCTCTTGTCCTATTCCTGCACTCCCTGATAAAAAGCCCCTCCCAGATTTCCTGTAGGCCCCAGAAGTGGGTGCTAAGGTCCCAAGTGAAAATTGTTGAAAAGCCATTTCTGGGGACACAGTGCTGCTTACAGGCTGTGTTCAGTGTTTGTTTTGCGTTATTGCAATGTGATAAGTAGTTCTTCAGTTTTTATGAGGAGGTAACAGACAGCTTTGAGAGGTGGTCAGTATCGTTACCATGGTTCCTGGCAGAAGGCAGCTGTGACACACAAGTGAAGTTAACTTGATTCAAGACTGTTCAAATCCAGTAATTAATGTGTCAGACCGTACTGCCTTCCTCCTGTTGATACTGTGCATTTCTATGGGACTGTTTCCTTTTGTAACTATTTCCTGAACTGCAAATTTGCTGGTTTTAACCTTTTTAGTTATAGAGAATTTTTTTAGGATGTTATCTCATAGAAAGCTGTTTTACTGACTCTGCTGACATATGGATAGGAATAAAAGCTGTGGGTGAAGAAGCAGGTTTCCTTAATGCTCTCAATTAGTTCAGTTCTCAACAGCAATCTGTCTGAACAATGCAGCACCTTTACTGCTTTGTTTCCTTCTCCTGAACATCAGATAATGCTCATGACTTCAAGGCTTCCTAATGAATTGACTGACTCACACAACACTAAAGACCTTCTCTTACAGTTCAGTGGAATGGATTTATAGAAAGAATTTGTGTCTCTTTCTGCAGAGTATTTTTCCACAATAATTCAAAATGTAGGGATCTCTTTTACCTATAACATCTCTGGTCCAGGGTCTGAAAGCTTCGTTTGTTAGAAGATGTGGATGAATCCATTGCTAGAATATCAAGTACAGAAATAACAGCTACTGACTGGGAGAAATAAGTGCTTTCACTCTGAAAGATCTGTAAGACAACTCCCTCTGCAGTGCAGCAGTGTGTGGTAATGAATTCAGGAATAAGGCACCGAACTATTAGCTGTCCACATCCAGTCAGCGGAAATTTTGTCTGAACAGCCCCGGTAGTGTCTGGAGCTGTTAGACCGAAAAGCAAGTCTGTGTCTCTTTTAGTGTGAAGTGAATCCCCATCTCAGCTTCCCTGACTGTAGTGACAGAAATTTCAGCTCTGTTGCCTGAACTGAGGTATCTGTTGCCATTTTTGTGATGCCCAGGATATTCCCTTACAACACAGATCTTGCAGGATCCACCCTCTGTGGAGCCCTTGAGAGACCAACAGATATTCTTGAGCATCTGAGGTGGCATGAGATGTTTGTGTGTAGGCAGGTATATCGAGAGTCAGATCTCTGTTGAGTAGGCTAATGTGAGCTTAGACAGACATATCTAAATATATCTGTCTTAACCTGAAGCTGAATTCTTCCAAATCTTATGGTCTGGGAGAGCGAAGAGTCTAATCTTTAGAATGCAACTTGAAAGCATAAAGGTGATAATTTGAGGCCACAAAATCATCCTCTTGTGGATGGGATTATACCACTGAGGATGTTGCTGCTGATATGCAGAGGAATTGAAAGAGGGCCCTGTAATGAACTTCAGGTAAAATCAACAAGCCACCTGGGTGTTGGTACCATCTTCAGGCTGGCATAGGTGTGCACCAAGGGAATCCCTGTCTTCTGTCAACAAGATCTGTTCTACCACTAGATATGTGGAAGGAAATGCTACTGGTTTGCAAATTTTAGGCAGAATTGTAAATGTTGGATTGTTTTCACTGCAATTGGGGAAAATCAAAGATGGAAAAAAGTACTTGAACATAAAGAAGCTCTGGTGAAAAACTTGCTTTTGTGGAGTTTCTCACGGGATTAGTAAAATCCTTTAAGCTAGCCACTGAACTGTGACATTCACATCACTCCTGTTGTGGACAGCAGAGGCTTTGGGCCTGTCTTTTAATCTTAACTTTTCATCTTTATATACTCATAACCCTGTATATAAGGTTCTAGTAGTTGAATAAACACTGGGGGGATGAATGGAAGACAGGGTGACATTAACCAAGTACTGTTTTTTCCCTTTTTTTCCAGCCCTATGATGTAAATTTACAAGTTACGTCAGTGTTGTCCAAACTATCCTTGTTTCCTCATCCTCATATACATGAATACCTTCTGGATCCTTATGTAAACCTAGCCACTGGCTGCAGGTCTCTCTTCTCTGTTATTGTGAGGGTGAGTAAACACACCATTAATATTTACAGCAGGGATATATTTAGTAACTTTGTCGTTGGTGGTAGTAGTTGCTGGCTGGTTTAACTTGGCAGAGGGCTTCTCATTGAAAATAAATACTGAAGCTCTTGGTTCAAAAATCGGAATTATGAATTTTCTACCAAGAACACTGGAACACTTTTCCCAGCATTTATTTTCATTCTGCATGTCTTGCAAATCATTTGTTGCCTAGTTTTCATGGTGCAGATGCAAAATATCCTCTCTGGCAACGTGTTGCTTTAAACAGGACCAGGTCACAGTGTTCTCACTTACAGGCAAGGTCAGGTAGTGCTTCGGAAAAGGCCGTAGAGTGGGAGAGAGATGTCTGCTTCACACACAAGCAGAGGACACTCCTGAATACCCCGTGCCTGGATGAATAGCTCTGCTNCCCCCTCATGAGGGCTGTTCTTAACAATGAAGTCATGAATATTTTGAAATTCCTTTTCTTTTCTCTCTCTGATTCTATCTCTTCCTGCCAGGCCAGTGTCCTAGAAGTGCTGGCTGGATGCCTGTCACACTGCCGTCTTCTCCATCAGCGATCCCTTGCCTACCCCACGCACCAGCTGTCATTAAGCTGGTCAGGAGCCTAGTAATTGTGCTTGCCCAGTGCTAATGGAGGGCTTAGCTCCCTTTTTCCCAAGCAGCTCTCCTCATTTTAAAACATAATCTTCACTCTCTCTCATTGTCATTTCCCTAGACTCAGGAATTTACTGGTCAGTTGACTGCGTCAACACTTAGAAAGACAGATAATTGTTAGCATAATTAAAATAAGTGGAAGCATTTGTGACAACAGCTCATAAGTCTCAAGAGTTCCTAGCCTTTTCTATCTCTACTTTTTGCACCCACTCCTGCTTTTTTTGGGGCAGAGCAGGTGTGCTGCATGTTGTTTTGTGAGGATGCTGAAGGGGATCTGCATCCCAGGTGCTGAAGGCTGTTGTTTAACCTTGCTGCCAGGCGTTCTGCAAAGGTGCTAACTTTGTGTGCTGATGGCATCGTGTTCTGCAGGTCGTCGGAGACCTCATGGTTAGAATCCAGCGCATCCCAGATTTCACTCCCAAACTTCTGCTGGTCAGAAAACGCTTGCTGGGCTTGGAGCCAGAAGGGCCCATGTGAGTAAATGCATTGCTTATTCTCCAAGACTCACTGCTGTTTTGTTTGTGCTTGTGTACCAGTCCTGGTTCACTGCTGATGGTTTTCCTCTCCCTCAGCATTGACCACATGACGTTACTAGAGGGCGTGATTGTGCTGGAAGAGTTCTGCAAAGAGCTGGCAGCAATCGCGTTTGTGAAGTATCACGCCTCATCTACACCGTAAGCAGCCTTGATGAGCAGCCAGGCTCTAAAACCACCTCACCTGTTCCAGTTGAAGAAGTCTTTTGATAGCACCGAGAGGAGAAGAGGTGGAGCCTCCTGGCAAAGCGTCCGTTGACATTTGGCAGAACTGGAAGACAAGTTACATTCGTGAGATGTTAACATTGCAAGAGAGAGGGATTCAAATGGACTGAGAATATGATTGGGCAAACCCAATACATAGCATTTCTAGCCACTGTGTAAAGAGCTGCAAAAACTGCATGAAGAACCACAGACATCAGACCTTGGTTATTCTCTTGTGATGATGATGTTTAAAGGGTTGAGTCTTCTGTATGTTCTGGGGCTCACATGCACCAGTTCACTTTTTGTGACCGTATTACTTTTAAAAAATTAATTTTATAGTATTTTAATGTCTTAATTATTTTTCTTTTCAGTTGGATATATGAAAGGAAATCACAACTATAGCTGCAATGTATGTTATTAAAAACGAAGAGGTTAAAAAAAATCCACATCAAGTGGGATATAATAATGAGAGTTCATTTTTGTTTCAGTGTCTTACAACTCTGAGCTTGATTCCCCAGTGGATTACGTTAAGAGAAAATTAGTATAAAATCAATATTAATGGAATTATTCCTGATTCAGCATCACATCCCTAACAAATATATCTGAAGTATACATGTTTCAAGCATGTTTGTCTCTGTCATTCCAAGTGATTGCTGTTCAGGTCATGTACGTAACCAGATTTACTTTAGGTTTTGACATGTAAATTCTAGCTGCTTAACTCATGTCACCTTTACATAAGTTAATTATAGTTCTTCAGCAGTTGATGCTGAAACAGTGTTTTTAATTTCTTTTAAATTGGTATTTAACCTGAATTGGTTTAAGAATCTTTTGTGCCTTGAAAATTGGCAGCACAGATGTTCTGTCAGTTTAAGAAATGGTTTTATTGCTTCTCTAACCATAGCAGTAGTGCCCAGCAAAAGATCAACTGATGCCAATTCAGTTAAACCATTGATACCATATATAGGACCAAAATTTACATCTGCTTTTTGTTATGCTGGGATGCAGCGATTTCTCTTGGTGGATCTTTTTCAATATGAATTCTCTTAACCAGGGCAGGCATTTGCCTTGCAAACAGAGGGACATTCAGACTTCAGCACGCTTTGTTTCTATTTCTCTAGCATGGTGGCAGCCTGCACATCAGGCAGTTCTTGCTGCTCACTGCCACATGTGCTGGCAGGCTCTGGTGGCTCTGCTTTAACCGCCAAGTCATATGGAACAAGGTGGATGAGAGGCCTGTCCTGCTGTCTGCACAGGCATGTGCCGTCCTTCCTTCCCCTCCCATGAACCCAATAGTGTAGCAGGCAAGGTTTAGCTCCTTGTCTTCGCATTATTTCCACGTTTGTCTTTCCTGCTATCCCATTTGCACAGCTCGCACCCACTTCAGATGTGATCACTCGTGTGCAAATAAAGACTGATTGACTCAGTCACTAGATTTGTTCTGAATTTATATGCCTGTACCGAGAATCAGACTCTGCTCGGGATCCATGCCTTTAAGGTCTTGTTTTTAATATGCATGGAGCCAGGGTGTTGAGAGGCCTTTTAAGTTAGCAGGTTAATTAGAACAGTGTCACAGTTAATGGGCTTATTCTGCAAAAAGGGTCCTGCTGGAAAAGCTTCCAGTACAGGTTCAGCTGGAGAGAGCACTTCTGGAACTGGGGATATATTTTGGCAGGTAAAACCTGTGTTCACTGGCTCCCTGTACTGGGAGGCTTCTGTACGGATCGTTGCATTTATAAGGCAAACAAAAGCATGTTTGACTTCCTCACCTTATTTTTATTTTTCTGAATTAAGTCCAAAAGTGTTTTCAGCTCAAAGTAGCATAGTCCATAGCAGAAGGTTTATCAATACACACCTGACACACAGTTTAGAACATGTAAATGTCTGCATAGTGTTGTCTAATACATAACATTTGTTCTAAATAAGATCCCAGTTCCGCAAAGCAGTTCAATATAAGGTTAATTTCAAAAATTTTATTTCTAAATCACGATCTTTTACTTGAACCAAGTTAAGCTGTTGAGCAGAAATGCTGCTACTTTGCTGAATCTTGATCTTTGGAGGGTTTGCTTGAGCTTAAATTACTTTTTTCTTGATTTTACTGTTTTCATTGTTTATTATTTTTAAAATTCCAGGATACTTCTAGCATCCCAGTATCAGTGGAAACTGGAATTGATAAAACTACCATAAATGAAAGTGAGAGAAATGCTAAACAAAACATGCAAGAGCATTCCAAGTAATGTAGCAATTTATAAAGGCATTGAAGAGATGCCTGATCTCAAATGGAAGCATAGCATCACCTCTCTTGTTGTCATTGTTTTCACTGATACTTGAGCTCATGTCACTGTGAGGAATTGTATCAGTCAGCTTCTGCAAAGGCTGCTGCAGCCTTGGTGGGTTTTTAATGCAGAACACCTGACCAAGCTGCAAAGGTGATTCCTTCATGCTTGTCTGTGAGAAAAGTAGGTAGATGTAACTATCAGCAATCTTAAATTCAGGATATAATTGTCTGTTCTCCAGCAATATCTGTCATGTTCTTGCAAACCAAATATTGTTTAGTTCATAAATTTATAACACATGAATCCATCCCGATAGAAATGAAGCAATCCTGAAAGTTGCTTTGGCCTAAACTGCTTTTGTAAGCCCTGCCTACAGACCTTTAGTTGCCACCCATGATGACAATGACCTTTAATGACCTTTATATTTGTAAAAGTGATTTAATCTTCCTTAAGAGATGGAACTCATTTAATTATTTTTGTTGTGATGTTTTTCATGCACTTTCTTTTTTCTTTTTTTTTTTAAGAGAAGGTTAGAAGTTAGTTCAGGTCCATGTTTTCATCACCTCTCTGATCTATGCACATCACTGCGGTGCCCGTTTTATTTCTGTGTGCGTGTGTTTGTGGTTATTTATTATCCAGAGATGGACACCTGAGGAAAATACATGGCACGAAGTTCACAGCGTATGCAGATCCTCCACACGTCAATGAGAAATGCAAGTGATTCTCACCTTAGGAAATCCAGCCTCTAGTATTAGATTGGAATATTTGAGAGGTAATACTAGAATAATTTTTAATTTCAAAAAGCAGATCCAAACATATTTTAACATTGATGCACCTGTGTGTAAATAGACACATTTTTTACCTTCCCCCCCCATTTATAGTATGTATTTGATTTAGACTCCAGTATAGAAGGTTTTGTAATAAGCCATGTGGTAGCTGTGGTAGAATGAGTTTGTCTTTAGTTTCTCATATGACTGTAATATTCCTGCTATCCACATCCTGTCTCTGTAATGTTCTTACTATGTATTTGTCTGTGCAATATAAGAGCTGTGATTTGGGACACAGCTTGAGTCTGGTTGTACATCACCAATGTGTATATATATACATATATATAAGAACCAGAATTCCGGGCTTGCTTACACTATGATTAGTGTAACAATTGTCACACTTGATTTTACAGGGCACAATCAATCCTGGAATGGCTTTCTAACTGCATGGTAACATATACCATAAGTTGCTGTGTAATTTCACAGATGACATTTCATTTTTGCTATTTCTCTCGCGGCAAGAAATACTAAACCAAAGCGTGAGGTAAGATCAAAGGATTATGTAGTAGACTTGGGGCTACAGGGAAAAATCTGTTTCTCGTATTGCATCTGATCCAGGGTTTTCAAACCATGATCCTCAAGGCTTTGTGCCCTGTAAAACAGTGTAACTATGTAAGATATAATCTCCTTGTTTTGCCTCCTGCCTTGTTTACATTAAACAGAGGATATTCAGTAAACTTTTTCTATTAAACTTTGTGTAGGTCACTTACTGGCACAGTGCTGCCAAGGGATGGGATTTCACATGAGGAATTGTTGAAAAAGCCACAAGACCAGACACACAATATTGAGTTTTATGAAGGAGGTTGTGGTAAATTCCAGTTTTTGTGCTAAAAAATGCATGGAGGATTAAAAGCGATATTCTTAAATTAATTTCAATGAAGCAACTACTTCTGTTATTACAGAATCTGTAATAGGCTTTGTATGGATGACATTGAGACAGAAAATGTTTTAACATATTACATCATACCTTTGATCCTGAAGTTCTTTCATTTGTTTTTATTATATCCTTAAGTCCTTTCATTTATTTTTAGTCTGTCAGGGCAGGATCTTCTGTAATTACCATATCCTGCACTGGTGCTGGGCAGAGCTTGGAATGAATCCGTATGCTCTTGCCCATGAAATTTGGAAACTAAGGGAAATAATCAGGATGGAGTCATCCCGCACACAGAGAAATGTCTGCTCTTTGTGAGAAACCTAATATCCTTCAAGACTGCATCTGGTCAAGACCTTGGTTTCCTATTGGATTTGAGTGTGGAGTGCGTCAGTCATAACATTGGTTTATTGAATTGGGTACAAACATTATGTACACAAGTAGGCACATTCTTACTTCAGTGTCTTTGAGGAGAGCTTTTATACATAGGTTTTTATATAAGTTTTAATGTAATTTAAAGTTGTTTGGTGGGTGTTTTTTCTTAGTATCTCATCTGGTTTTGGAGTCCTTCAGGTTTTCATCAGCCTTTTAAGAATCCCATTGCTCTGTAGGATCCCCTCTGAGGGCTACACTTGGATGTTAAGCTGCTTCTCCTCAGTATTTAACAGCTGCAAGTGCTTTTGCATCTTTAACAAGAAGAGAACTACAGCCAGATGATGCACTTGACAGGTGGTTTTTTTATAGCTCTCAGCATCTTTTCCCCCATCCTCTTGGGTCTTAGATTGTCATCTCCCACCCCAGATAATTTATTTGCTGTGCCTGCACAAGGCATTTAGAGATTTAGGGATACTTTGCTTCTTCAAGCAGTGAGGAAGTTGTGTCAAAATTACACATTTTATATCTTCCTGTATTTTTCTCTGATATCCTTCAAATGACTCGATTATTGAAGCATGATAATCTTATGGCACTTGCATTCTCATTCAAGATTTTGTTGCTTTGCATCCTATTGGGGAAAAAAACAACCCAGTTTTATCAGTGTGTGGTCTCTACTTCATATTCATTAACTCACTTCACAGACTCTCAGGCGAAGCTCTCAATGTAGGTACAAGAAGCGCAGGATCTACTGAATTTGTTAACCTTTAGGTATTAGCAGATCTGGTGCTGTCAAACCCTCAAGGATTTTGGTAGTTTGGTATGTGTTCCAATTGGATTAAACTGGATTAATGCTCAGAGAAGTGAACCTGTCACAACTTGTGTGAGCCCTTTCAGCCTAAACCCACATGTTCCTGGTGCATCCTTTATCAGCCAACATTCCCTTTGAAGGCTGAGAAAGAGAACTGAAGAGTGATTTGGGAATCAAGTGAAGCATATGGTGGATTAAAGTTTTCAGGTGTCATAAACTACTTGGGAATGCCAGAAAAGAAAGTGTGAAAAGTTAAATTTTACAAGTTTGGACTGGTTGCTGGCATTGCCTTTGGAGTTGGAGCTGTGAGGATAAAAAGATGCATCGTGGAACACAGTATCTCACCAGGCTATTTAAATTCCCCTTGCTAGGATGGCATATATATATTCTGAACTGTTTCATTAAATCCCTACTGGCTGTTAGAATAAATGCTGCTGGGGGTGTAAAATCTGCTAGAAAAGCGCTGTGGAACTCACAGCTTTGTCCGTGTCTTGTAACTTTGATGAAGTATATATGTCTCCCTGGCTTTGCCTTTCAGCTCTATGGAATCACAGTTCAGTAGAGGTTTGTATGGTGTCCTCTCCCTCTGGGAAAAAAATTCACATGCTGAAATATATGGAAACAAGGTGTATAGTGTTTCAAGGTGTGTGGTGTCCCATTTCCAGTTTGGAGAGATGAAACAGCCAAAAATGAAATTTGTCGTGCTGAGGAATAACAAATAACAAGGCTACAGGAGGTTTTGCAAAAGGAATTAAACTGATTTAAGAGAGAAAGGCAACAGAGGTAACTAAGTTTAGTATAGTTAAATTATGGCTTAGGGTTAGAGGAACATTACAGCCCAATAAAAAGATTTGTAAGCCTTAAGCACCAAGACTGAAGGAATTGCAGAGCCTCATTTATCAGGATGCAATTAAGAATGATGTAATGTCATTGAGGAAAACTGATACTTATTGTCAAAGAAAACTTCCTTACCATGAATGCTGCTTGACCAGGAGAAATGGAAGGAGAATGTAACCTCACACTTTTAAACCCAGACTGAACTAAACATTGAATGTTACAAGAGGAAACCAGACTGTGTTGGGGAGGAGATGAGGTAAACTTGCATTTACAACCTCAAGACTCCCAGCTAATTAACGGTGCCTGAAGAACTTGCATTTGTTCCCCTGGAAAGCAGTGAGATGGGCTGATTCACTTGCGTGTCTCCTGTAAACAAGCAAAGTTGCTGCAATCTGAGAAAAGCAATTTTCAGCCTCCCAAAACATGGCTCACTTACCTAACAACCTCTTTGCCGAAGCAGCACCCATTACATGCAGCGGGTGGTACAGCTTGATTAGCGGGGCCAGGATCCCCCCTGTGCAGAGCTGCTTGGAGAGAAGAAACAAATTATCTGTGCTCTGAACCGTCATTATCCTTTACTTGAGCAGCCCACTTCTCCTTCCCTCATCTCCGCATCCACAGGAAGCACCTGTCAAGTTCAGATTTCTTAATTCGAGTCATGAATTTTTATTTCCTAAGGTTTCCAGGGACACCTATTTTTTACTCTTAGCACAGTGTCCATCAACATCGTGCATATTTCCAGAGCATTTTCCTTGCAGCTTCCTGTAAAGGCAAGAAATCTTTGTATTGTTTACCCTGCCTTTTCAGAATCATGTTCTCCTGACAAGTGAAAGGGGTGAAAAAGGGTCTTTCATTTTTTACTTAGGAGAAGAGAACAGCTCCCACCTTGCTAAAGCCTCCTTTCAGGTAGTTGTAGAGAGCAATAAGGTCTGCCTTCAGCCTCCTCCAGGCTAAACAACTCCAGGTCTCTCAGCTACTTCTAATAAGACTCGTGCTCCAGACCCTTCACCAACTCTGTTGACCTTCTCTGGACGTGCCCCAGCCATGGTGTATCTGCAGTATTAGGCTCCATTTCAAGGAAATAACTGTTTCAGAGCCCTGATTACTGTGTCTTTTTCTACTCATCACTTAGTTATTTTTAAACAATTTGCTTATCATCCACACACTGAGGCCATGCTGAGGAATCTAAGAAATCTGGGTGACTTAGTCTGTTAATAGGAGAAGCTGTCACAGAGGAATTACACATACAGACTTCATTTAGCTTTTTAAAGTGCAAGCTATATAGGGGCAATCTGTCTTTTCAGCTCTCCAGCTATTATACTGTGTGATGGAAGGGTCTTGACTTCTTAGTCTTGATTCAGTTTTCCACAGAAACTTGTTATGATCAGCAGCAGTATGGACAATTACCAGAAACCTCTAAGAAATTGCTCCAAAGTTTGTTACTTTAGTGGAAATGTATGGACTTAAAGAATGAGCCAATCCAGATGCCAGATAAAGATCATCTTCAGGTTGAAACTGAAATTTGATAAAGAAAACTTGCACCATCATGAGTCAAGGTCAGTATAATTGTGTGACTATTTTAGCAGCTGAAGATTCCACCTGATTAACCTATTTATAGCTTTGTATTAATTCAGTACCACTTATTCCAGATGCTCCATGAAATTATATAAACACAGCCAAGGAGGCACCAATCCATGTGCAGGATTTAATGAGTTGTTTTTCATTAAGACAAGTGAACAGTGAACTCNAGAAACCTCTAAGAAATTGCTCCAAAGTTGGCCCCACAGTTTGTTACTTTAGTGGAAATGTATGGACTTAAAGAATGAGCCAACCCAGATGCCAGATAAAGATCTTCAGGTTGAAACTGAAATTTGATAAAGAAAACTTGCACCATCATGAGTCAAGGTCAGTATAATTGTGTGACTATTTTAGCAGCTGAAGATTCCACCTGATTAATCTATTTATAGCTTTGTATTAATTCAGTACCACTTATTCCAGATGCTCCATGAAATTATATAAACACAGCCAAGGAGGCACCAATCCA
>WAAB01001161.1:103825-136564 GCA_013389865.1 Piaya cayana | reverse complement strand
TAGTTATATGCTTTTCTTCTTCTATATTTGGTGGGGTTTCTTAGAATTAATGAATATTTCCATCCAATATTTCTGCAATTGTATGCAATAATTACTGNAAGTTCTTCCTGAAAACATTATAAGCAGCTAACTTAGCACAGGCTGTATTTTAGACCTATCAGCAGCAGCCCTGAAGTGATGTGCCAGAAGCATAGAGATATCCAGGGAAAGTGCTGAAAACGTGCAGGGACGTCACTGGGTGCTGCCATCTCACCCACAGTAAAGAAAGAGAGACAAAATCAAGGTGGTGTTGAAAACAGGAGATACAAGAAATATGGCTTATAGATTTGATACGTTGTTCCTAAAGCCCTTTGTTTCATAGGGAAAATAAAGTAGGTGAGATAAAACAAGCACGTACAAAAAACCTACAGCCAGACCTGGCAGATATGCAAGAGATGCAGGCACATTCCTCGAGTATTTGGGTCAATAGACATGTCAAGTGATGCATCTTCTGCTCCACTGGAGGTCCAATTATGTTCTTAAGAATGAGTTTTTAGACAGGAAAACCAAAATATGCTAAGATGTTTGGCACTTAGTAGAGAAGAAAATTTCATCCCACTGCTCCCTGGATAGCCAGAAAGCTTCTTTGAAACTGGAATGAGTGGGATGTTTATTATCAGGGAGGAGATTCTGAGAGATGCTGGAGCTGTCAGCAGATTATTTATGCACAGCTTTCATACACTTGGAATATCTCAAGACTATTCTTTAATATCTTATCTGTGAGAACCCAAAACTTAAGCAAGGTGATTCTCATCAGTGTTTGTAGGCAAAAAGACAAAATAGACTGGGGCCAATTTTGAGGATATAACCTCAAAACAGTTGAAATGCTTTGTTGGACAAGAGCAGGGTGATCTGAGCTTAGAGGAAGTTCCTGCAAGAAGTTAACAACATTCAACTGCCATAAAGTTTGCTGGTATTATGCAAAAAGTAGGTTGTGCACTTTCAGTACAGCAAGTCTAAAAGAGAAAGAATGTTTCACAGAAATCCTGTTCTTTTATGATGGGATTTTAATGTGGGGAGTATGTTGGGGAGGGAAATTTTTTGAAGGCTTAGTGGTGGGTGGGTCAAAAATACATGAGAATTTGAGGAAGACTGTGTGAAAATGGACTAAGGTCACATGAGGAGNTTGGGGAGGGAAATTTTTTGAAGGCTTAGTGGTGGGTGGGTCAAAAATACATGAGAATTTGAGGAAGACTGTGAAACTGGACTAAGGTCACATAAGGAGGTGAATCTAATGCTTCCTAAGATGGCTGAGTAGGATTCACTACTGGAGCATCGGAGCATATGTGCCTGGGAAGTAGTTGATGACTAGACTTGAACTTAAGAAAAAGCTTCAGTTAGATTGTCTCACAACATATTTCCTTTTATTTTCTTTTTTTATTCCAGCACTGGCTGCATTTTAAGTCTCTTCTCGGGGTCAGTAGTCCTTCCAAATTATGTAAATGATCCTGTCCACTTTTTTTCTTGTATTTTAAGTACCAGAGTTATTTTGTACCTTTTGGCTTGGGGAAAGAATAAGGAAAGAGAATATTTAAAGGAGGATGAGGAAATAGCTTGAAGAAAACGAAGCATGTGAATAATATTAGCACATAAGAGTCATGTGAACCTTTTGACCTTTCTGAATGAGTCTTCTATGCACAACTTTCTGACGTTAGTTGACATATTTACAGACCTTGTCAAAGAGAAAAAGAAAAGATGAAATTGGTGAGAGGGGGAAGACAGCTCACTGGTCCCCACTGTAAAAAATATCATCCAGTCCCTGTGTGGTTACTTCTCCTGGTTTCAGCACGCAGAAATATTTCACAGAAAAAGGCAATGTCGCCTTGTGCTTCAAGCTGACTCCTGATCCCTCACATCAGATTCACCTAACTGTTTCATCCTGGGAGCAGCGAGATCAGACCTGAGAGTTCGTGTCAGCGGCAGCAGTCTCGCTGCCAGATGCGCCTAAGGGGCAAACAACAAAGTGTTTGCAAGCTTGCAGGGGTTTGTTTTCCATATCTCAAAAGCATCCACTCCTGAACAACTGACAGTAGCAGCTCTACTAAAGTGTCCCACAGAACAATCAATCTGAATTGTAAAATATACCGTAAAACAGCTCTACTCCCACTGGTATTGCCCTCTGCCCCAGAATTCAAACCTAATTTGAGGAACGCTTTGAGGAATGAAAATTCAAAGGAGTTTTCAGTGCAAATGTATTGAAGACTGATTTATAAATCACAAACAGTTTGGGCTGCCCTGTTTCTGTGTCTCATGAGCATCACCTCACCTTACAGAGTCAGGCACTCTGGCTTCAGCGTCTGCATGCTTTATGAGCACACGCTGTGCTAGGTGCCTGAAGATAAGGTACGTAGAAGGCGAGGAGCTGAATGGCAAACCAGGAGAGATAAATGATAGGAAGTACTAAAAATAGATTTGATGTTCTGCCACTAGCTTGCGATCCTCTTTCCTGCATCCAGCATGGCCGTATTCTGCAGTTTGACACCTAAGCCACACTACTCATTTCTCAAAAAAAAAAAAAGAAATGTGATGACTATTTAGGGGTAATGTTTCATTTTTCTATATTGGAAGGGGCTCTTGCTTGCCTCACAAGGCAAGCTTGTTTCCCTGATTTGAAACTGAGAGTTGGTGGTGATCTCCTGCTTCCCAGGGAAGGGTCCGAAGTATTGGCTTACTGGGAATTCTGTCTCTCAGAATTTCTCTCCTATTAAAACCGTTCTACTTTGTGTAAACAATTAAACATTAATGAAGCTGGGGGAAAGGGAAGGAAGGAGAGATTGACTCTATAGCCTGGTGGTTAGGGCAATCATGTGGGAAAGTCAGATCCACGTCCTTCTTCATTTAATTATTTATGCCAAATGGAATGGTGTCAGCTGGAGGGAGTGAAAGATTTACCTCGGACTGTGCTATAGCCCAGTGGTCACAGCAGGCGTTCAGGAGAGTGACAAACTGGACTTAAATCCCTTTGTCAGACTGAAACAGGGAGGGTTATGAACTCAAATCCACCGAAGATACCTACTATAAGAAGCTATTGGAAGGGGGGGAAGATCTTTAACATTTTCTTAATGTGTTTTATTGCGTTACTTTGACAAATGTTCTTGTAGCTAGATAACCAGAGGAATGTTTAGGTTTTGATGTGTGTGATACATTTTTTGGGTTTTGTTTGCTTTTAATGTACTTGAGGTCTAGGAGGGCTTCTCACCATCACAAGTTTAGTGACTATGCGGTAGCCTGGCTGGTATGTTTTGATTCAGGAACCATGTAAATGTAGAGAAAAGAGTAAACACGTTTGAGGTTAGATAATGACAGTCTGGCAAGCAGGAACTTTACAAAGCAATGCTTTCCACCCGTTGTTGATTTTGTACGTTATTGCAGAAGTGTAAACTCTTACAAATGTAACTTTGAAATTTCTGTAATTAGGGAACTTAAATGCTTCCAGATGAGGAAGAGGCAAAAATGGTCTATGTAGTTCTACATTTTGTTCTTGGTCACTAAAACTACAGTAATACATTAAACCCTTTGTGAATACAGAATTCGATAGGGTCTTTCTTCTTGTACTGAAAAGCATCCAAGGGTATCTGTGTCACAAACCTGAAATCTGCAGCAACAGGAGGATATGCAGAAATACCATCTGAAAGTAACACCGGCTGAGTTACTTTGGGTACTATTTCAGGAGCAAATTTTCCTACTCTTACACTTAATCAGCTCTAACATTACATTTTACACCAAGTGAAGTCATTGCATTATGGGTCATGCTTCTTAGAAAGCTATAGGTGATCCTTAGGAGCTAGTCTCTACTTTCATTTGTCTAAAAATATGCTATGTGACCAAAAAACCCAAAAAATCCCCTTTTAGCTATCACTGCTTCATTCCATTTCTCAGCACGCAAGATCGTGTTGTTGGTCACCTAGCATTATTACAGTAATTCATAGCCCCAAGTGTCTGGGACCTTTACTCATATGAAAACAGCCCTATTTATCTATTTGTTTATTTTTTTATGAAAACCGACATGAAAATTTTTTCTGCATCAAATATTCTGGGAAAAATAACAGTAAGCTACACTGGCACTCAGATCCTTCAGGAAATGGGTGTCCTTGAGATGATCAGCTACTCCTCTAACTTCCAAACAACTCTCCAAGCTGATTCATACACTCTCCATTACTTCACTCACAATAATCCACATTTATTTAAGAGCACAAGCTCACAAATCCCACCTGAGTAAAACATAGTGTTCTACTTTGTATTTCCAAAGCATTTTACCTTTCAGGATTATCAAATGCTTTTTAAGTTTTGATGGTGAATAAAGACAGGTAAGTGTGTAATCTGGAATTAGACTTGTTCGGTTTATCTGCCCTGCCATGGCAAAGGAGGCAGGACTAGAGGGGTCCAACACAAACCATTCTATGATTCCATGATTCCATGATTCCATGATTCTATGATTCTGTGGTCTATCTTCTCCAAATCCACTAGCAAACTGGTAGCAGAGAAACCAATGAACAAACACTCTTGAATGGAAATTTATTGTCAACACAGGGAATGATAAATTCTCCCAGTCTGTAGCTCTGCATAGGGTTGTTGTGCCCCAAGTGCAGGACCCGGCATTTGACCGTGTTAAACCTCATGCCATTGGACTCATCCCAGCAGTCCAGTCTGTTCAGATCCCTTTGGAGCCTCCCGACCCTCCATCAGATTGACACTTCCACCCAGCTTAGTGTCGTCTGCAAACCTGCTTAGGGTGCACTTGATGCCTTCATCCAGGTCATTGATGAAGACATTGAACAGGGCTGGACCCAGCACTGAGCCCTGGGGGACCCCACTTGTGACTGGCCTCCAGCTGGATTTAACTCCATTTCCCACCACTCTCTGGGCCCGACCATCCGTTTCATACAAGTGGAAGTAATTTGATATTCAGCAATTGTCCCAGATCTACATAACTATGCATACATGTTAACAGCAGTAAACTGGTCCTTCTGTTGTTAACACTTGTTAAAGTATCAGTAGTAATTTATATATTTGGAACTGAAGGAGTGTAACAAAAATATATGGTATATACGTAGTGACTTGTAATAGGAGATAAATTGAGACTGTGGTGAAACATTTATCTACAGAAAAGTGAAAAATCAATTAAGTTATTCTAAAAGTAAAGATTTTTTTTTCAAGGTTATTAAGATATATGTAAGCAATCTAGCTATTGTTAATAATACATTCTAGCAATATATAGTGTTCTGTTTATGGCTCTAGCTAGTGAAATACAAACCGGTGTGCAGAACTTGGGCTGAACTGAGACACTTGGTTCCAAAAAGGGAAAAGTTGCGGGTTGCTGCCTTCTCTATATGCATTTTTTTCTTAGGATAGAAACATCAGCTCTCTTGATCCACCTCCATAATATTTCTGCTTGACAACATGCCACAGCAGTAGAAAATAATACACAGAACTTACCTGTATGTGTATTTTCAGGGTAGTATAACAAAAATATGTATCTTATGTGGTTGAAAAAACCCTGTACCTTTCACAGGGAGTGGGACCTATGACATTGGATATGTTTTCAGCGCAAAAATATTGTCTGGTGTTCAATAACAGGCCACTGAATTTGGTGAAGTCAAGGAGAACCTCTCTGAAATCTCTTCTCTGGGAGTTTATGTGGCCTTTCCTCAATGAGTAAAGGGACTCATAACTACTGATATGGGCCCATAAATACTTGTCTTTAGATTCGCTATAGTTGATTATTTCCTATTCTCTGCATAGCATTTCTCCACAGAAATATAATCTGTCATGGACTATATATTTTTCAGGGAGTGTATTGACCTGACTGTCTTATAAACCTACCCAATACCTCTCAGTGTTACAGTAAGTTTTTTACTCTCTGGATTCATTAGCATGTTTCTACATTCTAAGGGCAATATGGAAATAGAGTCATTTTTGATAGCACAGAGTCAGAAGAGCCAGGAACTCTGTCAGTATTGGTTGAAATCCTTTAATCTTTTAATATTAAAACAAAAATAAGAAAAGATATTTCAATGTTTCTCCCTGTAGGTTTTCTGTAGAGTTGACTTTTGTCATGTGACTTAATGGCATTGGATTTAGGATTCCCTGGAAATGGGAACTTAAATTCATACACCTTCCAAAAAGCTTACTATTTCTTTTAGTGTACTTCTTATTGCTTTAAGTTTAACTTGTATATTGGTGACTCTTATCCTATTTGGAAGAGAGCATTCAGCAGTTCCAGCTCGATGTTTTTGTGGGTTGTGTTTACAGTTCTTTGTTTTTCTTACTACTCAATCATACTGTTTTCTGGTTCAGTCATAGACCAGACGATTACTTTTAGGTCACTGAAGGTTAACTGAGATGCCCTAGAGCAAAAATAAAGTGTTCTAGACCTCTGCCCAATTAAGAGGCTTCTGACCTGGAGGGTATACTGACTACTGTACACAAAATTACTTGCCAGGACTGGAGAGTCAACAGCTTTCTGAGGTTCCCAAGACAATGTGGTGAACCTCTCACTGCATGCTCTTGATCTAAGTCCTGAATTTAAGGTCCAGGGGGTTAGTACTGACACGGATTAAAAGTACAATCACTGAGATCCTACAGAGGAAATAGATGTGAACACAGAAATACCTTTCAAAAGTACAGGTAATCTAATAAGGATCTTAGAGAAAGTAAGGTATATAGGATCATAGAATCTTAGTATACCAGGTTGAAAGAGACCTCAAGGATCATTTGGTCCAGGCTTTCTCAGCAAAACTGTGGTCTAGATAAGTTGGCACAGCACCCTGTCCAGATGAATCTGCAGTAACTTTATTGAATTTAGTTATTTCTGCAATAAGACCAGCATCACCACTTTGCTCAGGTTTCAAGTACATGGGTGGTGTAGATCTGTATCTAAGTGCTAAGAATATTGTAGTGTAAATAGAAAATTTAGACTTCTTTTTCTACAAATAATTTGTGTATGTATTTTAAACATTCACAATTGCAATAAATAGTGGTTTATTAATGTATTTTTTAAATATCATAAAGTTAATTTTGGTCTGAAGGGAGAGATGACAATAAAATTATGAGTGTTGTTCTACTAAACAATCTGAGATCAAATGTCTCTTATTAGCCTTATGCAGGGCGAGATGTTTACATTTATTATTGAAGTACAATGAGTGAAAAGTGGTTCAGGAATAAAATAAGCTTTTAGCGTTATTGTCAATAGCTTAGATTTTATTTCAGTCATAAATAAGAAACTTTCAGGCAATGTGAGCAAAAACATTCTCACTTAGCTTAGGAAAAATGTTCACTTCTATTGCTATGTCACACGAGCTTTTTAAAAAGAAGCGCAGCACAAAATAGTTGATCACCATCATTAAGTGGTTCACTGAAGCACACTGTTTTAGCTGTCCAACGCAATTAAAATATTGAAAGAAAGGAAAAAGAATGTATTCAGATTGTTTCCTATTTCATTTAAAAGTACATCACAATCAAAATTCACAAATCCATCCTTTTTTTCTGGATTCTGTAGCATATTTTCCCACTAAGAGTAAGGTGTTCTCTATAGGTTAGATATATTTATTCTTTTTAGTCTTATTTTGTGATATCTGTTGTAAACGTTACTTGCACAGCTTCTCCAAAGACAGGTTTTTGATATTATAGGTCACCATTGTAGGGGACCTAAGTGTGATCATCATTTTGGAAGCCATTGTAGAAAAGGCCATCATAAAATAATTTTGAAGTGCACTGGCTTCTAATTTAATGCTTACCATTAGCAAAATTTTGAATTCAAAAGCAGAATATGTATGTGATGCTTTGAATCTCTTTGTGTGGTCTACATCAGTTATTGATTTCTCTTTTTATAGCTTTAGTGTTCTACTTCACCCAAAAGATAAACAATGTGGGACTCTAGATAAACATGAGCATGTAATTAAAAAAAAAGACAACCAGAACTCAACTAAACCAAAACCCCTACTGACAGGATAAGAGGGAATGGCCTCAAGCTCCACCAGGGGAGGTTTAGGCTGGATATTAGGAAAAAAAATTTCACTGAAAGGGTCATTGGGTACTGGCAGATGCTGCCCAGGGAGGTGGTTGATTCACCTTCCCCAGAGGTGTTTAAAGGTGCAGGTGGACGAGGCACTGAGGGACATGGTTTAGTGTTTGATAGGAATGGTTGGACTCAGTGATCTGGTGGGTCTCTTCCAACCCGGTGATTCTATGATTCTACAATATAAAAAACTATGTCTCCTTCTATTAGCATGAGGATGAACAAAATACCAAGCAAGAGAAAATGTTCATCTAAATTGTAGTGGTCCCATTTTTAACAATTAAAATGGAAAAGACTTCTCTTGAATTTTGGTGTCAGAAGGTCAGTCATGGAAATAGAAGTAGCTTTTACTGTCACGCAAAGCTTCCCAACAAGCAAATTAACTCTAGTACCTAGTATAAAGATTTTTTTTTCGTAGATGGGAACTTGCACATTAAAAACAAAAGTTTGCCAAATGTTTCTGTGAAAAACAATATTATCAATCATTTTGAACTTGCAGAAACACTTCAAACCTTGGGGTTTTTGCTCTGCCAAAGAAATGTTTCACAAAGATATATTCAGTGATTTTGGGAACTTGCAGTTCCATTAGCTGTTCTGCTGTTATGTTCCCAGGCTTGTCAGTCTGCCACTTTCCACAAATTACATTTGTGAGTTTAAAAACAAAAGCAATTCCTGCTCATTTCTTTTTGCTGTCTGCGATACTGTTATTAATTCCAGATATTATAGTGATTATTTGCATTACAGTAGTCAAAACAATGATGAGGTATTTCCCTTCAAAGACTGTGTGCCACTCAAAACAAATTTAACCCTTATGTTTTGAAGTATTTGCAAAGACTTTCAACTGTTGGAATTTCATGCCTGGCAGTATTTTATACAGTTACATTCCGATGCCACTGCATAACCTGGAAATACCAATACAACTGAATAACCTGTTATCTGCTGAAAACAGCTTAATTTTAATATGCTGCAGTTGACTTAAAGGTTAAGCGACCTCTTAAAAGAATGTGAACTTGTGAATTAGGGAGTTCTTATACTCTCAGGTGGCATTTTATTCACCACAAGAAGTAACTGCTAATGAGCTCCCTAGCTAGCAAAAGCTAGATGTAAAATATGTAAAACTTGAAATGTCTAGTGTTTCTGAAAAAAAAAAATACTCTGTGAGCTCAGCTTATTAGGTAAATTAAAAAAGATCAAAGAAGGAAAGGGTAAAACCAGGTGTCAAAAGCTAAGAATGACCAGCCAATTTATTTTCTAATTTTATTTCATGGTCTACTCTTATTAAAGTATTTGGTTAATACAATTTGCAAATAAAAGATTACTTCATCTATAAAGTGTGTTGGATTAACATAAATAGAAACCTCAGTGTGATGGCTCAATATGCCGAAGAACAGGCTCATTATGAAGGAACCAAATTAATTCTTTCTTTTGCTGTTCAAATCAAGCTTGAGAAAAGTGAAGAGTCCTGATTTGGAGTATTTAGGCTAAAAAAAAAAAAAGCTTTCATCTGAGAGTTCTTCCCTGAGATAAGGAGATTCTAACAAGAACCACAGAATGTGCTCCAGCACATGCACTAGAAAGCTAAATCACTGACAAGTGCAAGACAAAACCTCAAAGGACGAGCTGCTTGTAGGAACAGTGAGGTCTCACTCCCTTGAGCATGGTGAGCGCTGCTACTCTGAACACTAAGGCGATATTATTTTGAGTCCCTAATTTTACAAAGCACTAAAAGAAGTGAGTAATCTCAAAGCTGTTCCACTAAGTATCTAGGCATGTGCAGAGCTTCTCGTGGCTTTAGCAAAAACTTAAGCAGAGTAGTTTGTAGATCATCAAAGCAAAGACTTAAACAGACCCCTCAGAAAGATATACTGACCACAACTTCCATTCCCCATCCCCCTGTGCTGCTGCATGGAAGGACTAGAGAGTTTGGGACTAAAATTGAGCCTAGGAAGAAGGGAAGGCTGAGAGGATGATGTTTTAATATTTGGATTTATTTCTCATCATTCTACTCTGATTTGATTGGTGATAAATTAAATTCATTTTCCCCAAATTGACTCTGTTTTGTCATGACAGTAATCAGTGAGTGATCTCTCCTGTCCTTATCTCGACCCATGAGCCTTTCATTATATTTCCTCTCCCTATCTGAGTGATAGAGCAGCTTTGGTGGGCACCTGACACCCAGCCAGGGTCAAACCACCACATTTGTTCCTTTCTTTTCTCACTGGGATGGATGTTTAATTATCCTTTGCCCTATCTTGGGAACTGCCTTAATTGCACTGATTATATATTTCACATTAAAGCTCTGGGCCCAGAACCCTTCCAGGTGTAGTTCCTAAATTAGATCATCTCTCCCTGCCTGCGAATTAGCAGATTTCAAAGTCCTTTACACAGAGTGGGATAGGCAGATGCCAACTAAATACATCTGTCCAGCACCTGCCTGCAGTTCAGTGGCTCTGAAACTCCACAGAGAGACAAAAGCATGATTTTGAAACTCTTCAGGCAAAGGCAAGTATAGCAATAAGGTGTTTTGTGTGTTAGGATTGCTACCTTCACCTCAAACTAATGTTTTCACAGAGGGAAGCTCCATATGTATTTTGTGAGGTGCTTGCTCCACCTGGCACACCAGCCACCTCTAACACCCACAAGTTTAACCTTCAGCTTAGCAGTGGGATGCTTAAAGAATCCCCATTTGGTCCTGAGTAATATTACAAGTGCAATCTTCCTGGCAACAATTTTATGCTTCATCACCCCAGCTGCATTTCACCTATGCTCCTGCCTCATTTCAGGGGAGAGAGCAAGGGAGGTGTTAAGGGATTAGGAAACTGCACGCTCGTATTGGAGTTTCCATGCTCTTCCTCAGTGTGCTTGTGGATCTAACTCCTCCATCTGACATATTGCTGGAAGAAAGAGAAAGCAATTATTTATGTCAACCAGTAGCTCTTAGAGCCGTCATAAATATTGTTTTAGATGTAACAGATCACACTGAACTATGACTGAGTTCTACAATAGGTTCCTCTTATGTGGTGCTAATTACAAACAAGTTTTTTCTTTCAGTATCAGAGATACGTGTTTTGATGCAAACACAACTTGTGGTAGATGGTACAACTCGATACGCAGAACTCATTGGAGGGTACCTACTATGCAATTTACTTCTACAGATATGTCAGTTAAGCAGTAGTGTATCTTCATAAAGTGACAAGAGGGAGCCTGCCACAGAAAGGATCGTAGAATCATAAAACCATAGAACAACCAGGTTGGAAGAGACCCACCAGATCATCGAGTCTAACCATTCCTATCAAACACTAACCCATGTCCCTTAACACCACGTCCAACTGTCCCTTAAACCCCTCCAGGGAAGGTGATTCAACCACCTCCCTGGGCAACTTGTTCCAGTGCCCAATGACCCTTTTTGTGATTTTTTTTTCCTAANCAGAGGGAGAAGAACCTCCTTGGACCTGCAGGTCACGCTATTTCTGATACAAGCCTGGATGCCATTGGTCTAAAATATTTCCTTATTTTCTCATAGGATCTACTGACAAATAAGTCTGAGAGCTAAAAGAAAGCAGGAAACTTAATTCAGTGTTATTGTTATAAATAATACCGTTCTTTTAAATTATGTCATTATATATTAAACTCTTAAGGTGATACTCTTTTTACAGACGTCAGTTTGTGATACATCTATATCTGTTGAAAGGTATCATAAACTTAAATAGAATTTCATATCAAAATCTCAAAACTATTTTTTGAGATTTTGAGTTGCAGGGCTTCTCAGTTACTATGTAGATTCTCAATTCATAATCTGTTGAGTTCCTGTATTGGTAGCTTCAGTTTGTTTTGGACATTATACGTGTGCATTGCATTTGTTGCTATTCAATGTGTGAAGAATTGTAATTGATTAAAATTGATTAGTAATAAAATCTGGGCTGCTTAAGATATCATTTCCCACCTAGTGAAACAATATAGTTATTTTAGAGTGAGATAATTTGGAAATATAAGGTATGAAGAGCTTTTAATTGCTTTCACTTAAATGGAGCAGCTGATGGGAATTTTTCTTTTGCTGAGTTTATCAGCAGTAAATGCTTCCCAGAAAAGTGACCGTAGCTTATCAAATCATAGAAGTGTTTTGTTGGAAAAGACCTTTGAGACCATTGAGTCCAGCCATCTTTGTCCACCACTAAACCATGTCTCTGAGGTTGTGAATGGTTGAAAATGCTTCTAAATCTCCTTGGCTGCTGATGTTCTTTGGCTCTCAATGCAGACAATATGGCTTTGACTTATTGTTTGTGTAATATGACTAGATTTCTGCTACATATCACCTCTAGCATCGGTGTTGTCTACTTCTATTCTTAGTAATTTTTTTTTCTTCATCTTATTAAGAAATGGCCTAATTGCTAGTTTATCCTGTTGCAAGATGGCATTAAACTCAGAGGCTTGCATTATTTTGTCTATGAATATTCTTCATTTTCCCAAAAGTCTACTGATGAGCAATTTGGCTTTCAAGGTGCTCAGTAAACTGATATTATTTGCATATACATTACTCTCTAAGGTCTTCATCTAGGGAGCGCCACTACTTGCATTGCATGCCCACCACTTTAGACAGCACTTTGATTTTTAGTCCTTAATTACACAGCTACCGTTTCAAAATGTTTCTGCCATTAAAAAAAAAATGCTAACAGATAATTGGGAGTGAAAGAATGAAAAAAAAAAGCGCGGTGAAAGGCGATGTAAAGTTAGCATATTTGCTGGTAAATCTCTGTTCTCAGTCAGCAACAGCTGCAGTTTAATTAAACTCAACTGTTTGCAGGTGTTCACAGGAGAATATTGTATAGATACGTATGTACATATACAACTCTGCTGAAAAGATTTACCTTTATAAAAAAACATGGGCTTCTAACACAAAAGCACCTTTCTCTGTATTCTTGTGATTAACGTTCAGGTTTCTTTCTGATACATAAGGATGAGGTATTGTCAGAGAAAAAATCCACAATAAAGCACCATAAAGCAATAAGGGAGGAGCACCAGCTGTGCTCATAAATTTAGACAGTTAGTATAGCTGAAAAGCATTATCCGTCCTAAGACCGGTGTTATAGTTAGGTGAGTTTAGTGCATCAGACAATACGAGAGGATTTAATATGTATTAAAGGAGGAAAAGTAAATACAAAAAAAAAAGACGTTTTAAAGATCAGAGCAGCTTTAGATGTTGTGTGGATCAATAGCAGTCTCATCACAGGTAAAAGTTCACTAGATAGCATATTGAGCTGCAAGTTCAAAATGTCAATAAGGTGTGTAAAATTTAAAACCAGGACTTGTTATAGGATAGCTGTACTTAACTTTGGGTGCTTGTGCTATCAGCATTCCTGCTCAGCAGAGGTGTTTGCGAAAGTTGACAAGAAACCGACACCACGACATCATTTAAAGTTCATTTATCGCGCAGTGTCTAATGATCTAGCCCAAAGAGGAATTCTATAAATACACACGCACCCACGGAGATTTATAACTAGGTCAGAATGCTGCTTCCACATCTATTACTAATTAATTAGGTCCAAATAGCAAAAGTACTTCAATGACAAAATCTATCATTTCAAAATTGCTGTGTTACCATGGCCGTATCAGCAGCAGTTGCAAGTGCAAAAAAAAACCCCAAAATGGATTAATTCTCAGAGACTGTACAACACTCTACACAGTATGTGTTCATTTCTGATCTCTAAATGATGTTTCTAACGTTTAACTGGAGTAAAGCATATGATTAATGCTTGTGGTCATTCTGCAGCAACTCTATTAGAATGCCACAGCTTCAACAGATTTAGCCATGAAACAAATAATTATAAGTTTTAGTTCTGAGAGAAAGGGAATTACAGATGCTCATTTTTATGATACCTACTCTATTAAAACATTTTATCATGGTAAAGTCCAACTCATTTTTGTTGGTCTGGAAATTTAGTTATGAAAGTGACCAACAGTAGGATACAGCAATGATCAAAATTTATCCAAAAGCTTTTTTTAATGCTTTCTGTGATTATTGTGATCTATATTTTTAGCCTGATGGTTAGTAATCAGACATTTGCCTAGCAAAAGCTTTAGTAGAAGCAGAGAATCATTTGGTTGGAAAAGATCTTTGAGATCATCGTGTCCCACCATAGCCTGAGTTCCTCATCTACCTGCCTTTTAACTACCTCCAGGGATAGTGACTCCACCACTTCTTTGGGCAGCCATTCCAGTGCCTGAGAACCCTTTCAGCAAAGATATTTTTCCTGGTATTTAATCTGAACCTCACAGAAAATTCATATTACCTGTACACGAAATATATTGAATCCTTTGGACCTGTAAACAGATGAGTAAAAAAGCTGAGTTTTAACCAAGATTATTTTTGAGATATCCACTTTTTTATGGTTGTCAAAATTTTAAAATCATGATCAAACAAACTTCATTTACAAGAGTAGTATAGCTCAGACTTATACTTGATCACTTAATAAATTAATATTTATTGAGTACATTACAGATGCTCTACAACTACCTGAAGGGAGGTTATGGAGAGGAGGGAGCTGGGCTCTTCTCCCGAGTGACAGGGGACGGAACAAGAGGGAACGGCCTCGAGCTCTTCCAGGGGAGATTTAGGTTGGACATTAGGAAAAAAATTTTCAGAGAAAGGGTCAATGGGCACTGGACCAGGCTGCCCAGGGAGGGGGTTGAGTCACTTTCCCTGGAGGTGTTTAAGGTGCAGGTGGATGAGGTGCTGAGGGACATGGTTTTGAGATTGGTAGGAACGGTTGGACTCAATGATCCAGTGGGCCTCTTCCAACCTGGTGATTCTATGATTCTATGATTGATTCTATGAAACACAGTTTAAAACATTAAGACACTTGAAGTATTTATGTTATTGTATGAAACACATAGGTAAATATACATATATATTTATTTTTTTTAGGAAACAGATTTTTTTAAATATTACAGTGCTGTCTTCTTATCCTTAGAAATTAACAATACTGGGCACTTTAAAGGATTAATGTGTTTATTAGGAGGATTGAGTTATAGTTATTCTATTATTAATAGTAACTTTGTGGCTTCAACTGGGCTCACAGTTACTTTTGGGCCAGCAATTTGATGATGTCCTCTGAAGACATCTGGAAAATGTAAGGAAAAGATGCCATTAACCACCCAAGTTGGGGCTTTTTTCCAAGCAGTAAAATATGACTATAATATCCAGCATATACTGCCCAGATTATCTGAATTTTGTTCCACCTATAATGGGCAGAAGAGGCTTGGTGTTTATTAGTAACTTAATGTCAGCAGTTCTGAGTTCGTGATTGTCAATGAAAATGCAATGTGGGATAATTAAGCAATAATGTAGTGTGGAGAGCTCTTTTCAACAGGATAAAGTCATGATGAAGATGAGCAGAGTCAAGGGATTTAATGCTAAAGCAGAAGGCATTTTTCACTTAATTTGCATTAAAAAGAAGTTTGCTAAAATGCCAAAATAAATGATGTGAAAAAACAAATGAAAAGGCAACTTTTAAATAAAATTAGTTCATATAAAGTTTAACTGAGGGGGGTATCAATTTGTATGTATTCCTTAGCTTTTATTTTACTAACTTTTCAACTGTGTCATTTCCATCCACTTCAGTCAGGAATAGCTCAGGGAAAGAGCAGGGAATACACTCAGGGCACAGCCAGGACTGTGTGGAAGATAATATCTTCCTTTTAATTCCAAATTAGCATTGAAAACATTTCACTTGGGTCTCTTTTGTTGCTGCTTGGTAAAATTAAATCTTTCGAGGCTTCTAACTACCCTGAAATTCCTGGAAAACTGATGTTTCAATTCAAGCTGAGTAAAATGAATTGCTTAATAGAAAGTGGCACTTCCTAGTGCCATGGCAACAGCAAGAAATCATCTCTTCAATAGGTGCCAGCTTGGCCAGAAACTCTGGCGTCGGTGGGGAAAGTATTTTGTCCCATAGTGGCTAGATTTTTCTGTCTGGTACCTCTGACTCCAGGACAGTGCAGGGTTACAATTGCCACTTCCCAGACATTTTCTATTTTCTGTAAAAAGAAGACTGAAACAAATTCCCGTTCCATTAAAAAAAAAATGCAAATTAATGAGAACAAAATACCAGTGGTCTAATCACTCTTAAAACTGTACTGTCGAGGACTTAATTCAATTCATAGAGCTTGGTGTGATTGCGGAATATTGTTTTTGCTGGCAGAAGGACGCTGCAGCTATGGCACGGGATGCGGTAGTTTAAGCCTTCCTAGGCACTTTGGGTCCAGTCCATATCCAGATAAGTAGTTTCTCAGCCAGAATTAAAAGAAATTAATTTACTTGAAATGTCTGAAGACAAGTAGCTGCTATAAGAAGAAAAAAAATGGGGTGGATTTTTTTGATTATTTTAAATTGATAAAATAGTAAGAATCTACCTGAACTGTGGGGGTATGTCTACTGAGCTGAACTAAGGAAAACATCATTTTATTTTTCCAAATTGTTTTGACTATAGAAACACAGGTCTGTGTGTCAGAATATCATCCACAGGAATCTGTATCTGATGGCTCAGGAGAAGATTTTCAAGGTAAATGAAGAACGTTTTTCTTATCCTGTTTTCACTGCCGTCCCTCCTGGTATTCAAAGAAAGCAAGGACACTGTGAAGAGAGTGCAGGGGAAAAAAAGACAGCCATTATTTCACCTAAGGCTTACCTGGCAGGGAAAAGATGACATAAAATGAAACTATAGATGAGTAGGTTTGGAGGAACAAGGAGCAAGAGGAAAGAGAGCACGAAGGCAGAAACATGACTCGTGTGAGGGTAGTGGGATCCCTTCCTTGTACATGATCCATTCTGTTTCTCCACTGTTTCTCCTTTGGAAAGACAACCAGATAGTGCAGTGGTTCCCATATGGAACAGTCTTATCATTACAAACACATTGAAATGTGACAGTTAATTATGCTGTTTGCAACTGTAATAGTTAGAGGCAGCTTAGATGAATGTCTTCTTTTAGTACGCAGAGCTGGTCTAAAATGTATTATTTTGATAAAATGTATTATTTTGATAAAATATGCATCTCCAAATTAAAACAATAAATGAGCTAAGCCTGATTTAGGAGGTTAAGTAACTTTCAACTGCATCCAGAATTTCTTTAAAAGGTATAGAACAAGGTGGGAAAATTGCAAACTGACTTAATACACAAAACATACTGACTCGGATTTGTCATCTTTTTACCTAGTCACCTTCTCAGATATAATTTGCTGCGTAGTTCAGTTGAGTGATGATGAACTATTGTGTTTGTGGTTTTAGAGAATTTAGAAAAACTCGTCTTTTTAAAAGGCCTTCCACGCATTTGTATTTGTTCTGTCAGGCGCTAATTGAAAAGTGTGGCTTTTGAAAAAAAGTTGGGTTCCGTTTATTAAAAGAGTGACTGCAATTTGCTCATTCAGATTAACTGTGTGATCCATCATTCTGTAGCATCTTTTCCAGAGCCGTGTCTTAAGTGATGACTTATTGCCTGTTTGTAAAAAGAAGTGAATGGTACAGAAAATGTAATTTACTTTTCCGCCTTGGACTGAATTTATTGTTTACTAATTGGAATGTCATATTCAATGAATTATTCAACAAAAAAAAAGACAGTCAAAAGGAATGTCAGTAATGAAAACCAAATAAAATCATTACATCAATGGCTCAGGTTCAAATTATATTAATTGGACTAAGTATTTGTATTTGTGGGTGACAGGTAGTTATTTTTCAAGTAATCAATGATCATTCTTATTGAAGTTCTTTTCTCAATCGAAAGCAGAATTTTTCAAATGGAACTGAAACTCAGAGCGAGTAATTTTGACATTCAGTAAAAGCGTTATTATTTGTAAAAGATGTATTAAAGTATTTTGACTGATGCTATCGCAAGATTCTTGTCTTCTTTTCTTAACTAATTCTTAGCCACCATAACTTGCATCCTTCCTCCACAAGCAGGTAGCATGGGTTGCAGGTGTATGGGTTGTATAAGAAGACAATACACCATGTAGAGCATAAATATGTGAAAAATGCAGAGAAAGAACAGAATAAAATTGTCAGTATCACTTTAGGCAGCAGCATTCTGTATTCCTACTGATACAAGCAGAATAAAGATTTTTTTGTTGTTGTTTCATCTCCCATTCCTAAATGTCTGTATAGTGTTGATTCACTGCTGGGGGAAAAAAAAAAGCCATCTTCTCCTACAGTAAAAGCTATTGTATTGTTATGTAAAAAAATGAAAGGTATTCCTTTTTTTTCTGAAATAAAACCATACTACATTGTAAAACAATCAGGTTTACCTACGCACCACATATTTGATTAAAAGAATAGGAAATTGGCAGTCAGGTCTTGCCAAACACACGCTTTGCAACCAAAGAGACTGATTGTGGTTAAAGAACCATTTCTCATGTTTTCACTTACTAATGTAAGACTGGAAAATTATTGTAGATCCAATTATCAATGGTTCACTTGCAAAGTGGATAACTAGTTTTGTTCAATATGTTCATTTAGGACCCAAAAGATGGACTAGAGAACATATTTATTAAATTTGCAGATAGCAACTAGCTAATGGTGCTGGAGGGAATTAAAATATATGAGGTTTAAGGCTCAAAATGATGTGGACAAGTTGGAAAATTGGTCTGAAAGAAACGAGACAGAAGAACGATGGGGACAGGTGCAACACTGTGAACTTGAGCAGAAATGGAGAACAAAGAATTATGGAAAAACTATGCAGAAAAAAACCCCGAAGTTTATGATATATCTCTGGTAGAACATCAGATATAATATCATGCCATTATCAAAAATCATATTTCATATTTGGGACTTAAAAATAGGAGCATATGTCATATGTGTTTATTTGGAGGAGCGGTGGGAGGCTTGCCTGGCGTCTTTTAAAGCACGTTTGGCTTTATTTTTCACATGGTGAATCCTCGTTCCATTGCCCATTTTCTATGTCTCTAGTCCCTATTTCTTACAGTCTATAGGAACCAGAGAGTTATTTTAACAGATGGTTCTTCTGAAAAAAATCAAACCAAACAAAATCAACCAATGAAGTTTTCCGCACAGCTGTTAATGGGAACTTTACCTGTAGAATGCTCAGGGCAAGCCTTCAATTACACTCAGGATATCCTCAGCTGGAGTACTTTGTGGACCAGTTGAAGAAACCACAGAAGAGAGAAACAAAAAAAGCCAGAGCCCATACAAACAGCTGCAATAATTTACTTAAAGATGTACAGAATGGCCCTCGGGCATAGGAAAAGCCATTACACAGAAAAAAAAAAAGGAATAAACAGTTCCTCTTCTAGTGAGTAAGATGGGAAGTAATGGACTTGAAACACAGCAAAGTGCATTTAAGTTAGAAAAAAAACTTACTAATAGTAAGAGTTCTTTTGTTTGTTGTATTACAACAATAAGAAATCGTTCTCACATTGACTCAATCCAAACTGCAGCATGAAATCAGAGCAGGAAAGCACTTTCTGATGTCACAAGGTCAGCCTCTTAGGACAACTTCAAGAGCTGTCCTGTCCTAAACACAAATATAACAAACTAACCAATAATCACTAATCACTTAGTTTAATTGAATTTCTCAAAAACAGTCTATTAATGGCAGTAAAGGAAAAGGCTGAGGTTCACAAAAAATGTTAAGTAAAATCCATTCTAAATAGATTGTTTCATTCTCCAGTCTAAGAATAACTTCTATAAGATTAGGGATGAGACAGTATAATTAATACATAAACAAGAGGATAAATTCTAGCCTTCAGTTGTAGAATCATAATCAATACATTATTGTGCAAATCCCAGTATGCTTAAAAGCGGAATTTTAAGTACTTCTGGATTGTAGCTAAAATTTACATGAGAAATGTAAATCACCATTAAAGTATTTATTCCCTAATTCATTAAAACATAGTTTGCTGGGTTTTCTTTTAATTTGTTTTTAATAGAAATCCTGGAAAATATTATATTGATTTTTAAGGAGAAAGCAATTCTTTGTTTAGTTACAAAGAAAGTGAAGGACTGGAAGAAGGAAAGTACTTTACAATGTCTCAGTCTGATTTAAGAGATTACATAGAAATTGTCTTTACTGAGACCAGTAACAAAGGCGATGGTGCTTCTTGGTTTGAGTTTACAGATTCTAAACGAGAACTCTATGGAAAGAAATCAAAGCATGCTATGAAATTTCATGACCTATCATTATTTAATTAGATTGCATGCGGAAATGACCTAGGAGAGAAAATAGGTGATTTAATTTTAATGTGTTGCTAAAAAAAAACCTACGTAACTGCATTTTTGTACTTTTTTTTTACATTTAATGTTTCTCCACTGGCAGAAGTGGTAGCCTGTACCCAGTAATATCCTCTGAATGTGGTGTTTGATTTATTTTAGATATAGCACCCAAATAGGAGGAAAGATAGCTAAATGCTCTGGGACAAATTTACAGCAAATGGTAATAATCACACTGATTTTACATCAATTTCATACTTGGAACTATGCAAAAAGAACTGAAAGCTCACTACTTGTCTCCTATATATTTAATATTCCAATGTTATAGCAATGTTATAGGATCATGGAATGGGCTAGAAGGGAACTTCTAGACACTGTAACGCCAGTTTATTATATATGGTACAGAACTAGTCTAACTGGCAGTGCAGTATTTATTACTGGAAATATCTCCTGAGGACTGTTAATCATGAACATTTGAAAAAAGAGAAAGTTTTGTTGTTTAACATCTGCTGAAAACCGATCATGCTGTATCTGAGAAAAAGATACGGTACTAGGACAGTATAAATAAGATTAAATGGTAGGTCTGAGGGAAAAAGTAGGCAGAGTAATTGATTATATTAAAAATGAAGCGTTTGCATGATGGATTTCTTTTGTAACTACAGAGTATTGTCTCTTCCTAAGTAAAGAACAATCAATGACCATGAAGAGGAACTGGATCTAATTAATAAAATTACTACTTCATTTCCAGAACGTTCACTCTCAGAAAGCAAAGTGTTATTGATAAATGTGAAATGTGTCTGGGTCTGCTGATCAAGTCTCTCTTTTACGTACTTAGAAGTGCTTTATGTTGCTTAGCTCAAATTAACTTTGCCAATCCAAACTGAATGAGTTGCTTAATGTCATTCCATAGTGCTTTCTGAATGACTATGTTTGTATGCAAATATTCATTGAACTCTATTCCAAAGTGATTGTTACCAAAGCTAGCATCACATCCATAATCACAGTCGCTTTGAAACAATCAGGAATCTAGACAAATATCTAATCATTTTTTTTCCAAAATAATTGATATTGCCGAAATTATTTATACTTTCCAATGTCACAACCTGTTGTTTAGATAACTCTAGTACTGAATGTAATTAAAATGGAACATTTTGGAGAGTTAAAAAAAATCAAATTGGGTAGTTTAAAACAATTAGATAACATAAGCACCGGAGAACAATATTAAAAGGAAGCAAAATTTGTAAATTGCCTTCTTTAAAGGAATTCTAGTTAGATTTATAGTTTTTGAAAAATAGTGAGGAATAATTATTCTGGTTTATTTATCAGCAGGCTGATGGAAAAGATGGTTTGGCTTTGGGGTGGGGGGTAATTTTTCTCTCAAGGGGGAATGATTTAAATCTAGGAAAATTGAGCTACTGTGTAGATTATCTGGCTGATCAGTTTATAATACTTCATAAATAGAATAAATTTTATTAAATGACAACTCAGAGTCTTTACAATTTTATCAGGCTACACCTGTGCTACATTTTCTCACAGTGCACACCACTCAAACCCAGAGAAATTACAAATAATTATAAGTTATATTAGTGTCAGCAACGTGAAGAATTGAACTGAACTGAGGGAAGAGGTTGAGTCACTACTTCTAGAGATATTTAAAAGATGTGCAGATACGACACTTAGGGTTTAGAGGTGGAGTTGGCAGTTTTAGGTTTGTAGTTGGACTCTATGATCTTAAAGGTCTTTTCCAACCTAAATAATTCTTTGAATCTGCGATTCTGTGATATTATTATTTCAAAGTTGGTGGTGTAATTGTATGGAATTGAGATCCTCCAAAAGATACTTGCTTCTCAAAATCTTAACTATGTTTATGTATGTTTTTTAAGGATTTTGAGGATTAGCATCTACAGAAAAGTGTTCGATAGTAATATCAGAGCCTGGAAAAATTGAGAATAGAAAATTTCTTATTACCTAGTGAATGATTTCTGTCATATTAAACCAGCATAACAATATTTGATAGAAAAAGTTTTTAGTGGAGATGTGTGAGTAGTGAAATATCTATGGGGGGGAACATCTTTTAAATTTCCCTGACTTCTTACTACTGAGAGCATCTTTTATCTCTACATCCTGCTCTTTCTGATGATCAGATAGTATCTTCATACCTGTTTTGAATTACTGCCATTATCATTGATGGTGCATGTGGCATCTTGGACCAAGTTAGATTTGGATGGGAACTTGTTAATAGAATACGATGAAGTTACAAAGTTGTATTAGATTATGGTTGTATGGACAACTGACATTAGATTTAAGCAGTTTGATATAATATTTTTGTTGCAAATTCAAGTTTTGTAAAACATCTCTGCATCTGCACCAAGCTCCTCAATTTTTTATATTTTAAGTACCAATAGATGCACCATCTAAATTATAAGCAGATTTTTTTTGTTATATTTTGAGTACCAAAATAAATGGATGCACCACATAAGTTATGAGCAGAAGTAAAACGTGGGTTAACAGTAAAAAGTTAAATTTTAAAATGCTGTTTCATAAACATATTAATAGCCATTAATAAATTTCTGGTGTATTAAGACTTTTCATCTCAGGGAGACACACTGATGAACATCTACCAGACATAAGAGTGTCTCCATTCAAGAATCTTTTTATCATGCCTTGGAGTACTTGTGAATTAATCCTACTTGTATCAGACTGCTTCTACTCTGAAGGCATCTCTCTCATCAACATCAGGGGTTGATGGGGAGTCTGTCACCACTGCCTCATCTCCTTTGTAGCTCTGTACACAACAGTTTCATGTGATCTTAGTCTCATGCATCAGTTGGCATTTTTGGGGGTGATCCAGAGTTATTTATTTAATTATAACTGCAATCTTGTTCTGAAAACTGGTTTCAGTACAAATAATTTTTTGTTTATACTGAACTTACGTTCACACAGTTTTACATCCAAACATAAATATTTGAACCCAAGATGGTATCGTTGCTTTAAGTAGTCTCTTTGATTTAATATTAATCACAACCAAAGGAAAATATGTTCTGGATATCTGATATACATTGTACAAAGTGACCTGTCAGTTTTATCATCCACCTTAAGAATTGCAGGACAGCCGAATTGTCACTGTAGAAAAAAACTCTCTCTAAAGCCCCACTTTGTTTATGGTTTGTAGCTGGTTGCTTGAGTGGTTGGTTGGTTTACAATGGAGTCTGTTGAATTTTCCAGATTTACCTATATACACAAATACTGTTAATCAAAGCTCTCCTGTGTAGTCAGGCTGCGGTCAGAAAAATCAAGCTACCACTTATAATAAGTGAAGGAGGAAAATCTCTGTTTTACCCATACCAGACAGNCTCTTTGATTTAATATTAATCACAACCAAAGGAAAATATGTTCTGGATATCTGATATACATTGTACAAAGTGACCTGTCAGTTTTATCATCCACCTTAAGAATTGCAGGACAGCCGAATTGTCACTGTAGAAAAAAACTCTCTCTAAAGCCCCACTTTGTTTATGGTTTGTAGCTGGTTGCTTGAGTGGTTGGTTAGTTTACAATGGAGTCTGTTGAATTTTCCAGATTTACCTATATACACAAATACTGTTAATCAAAGCTCTCCTGTGTAGTCAGGCTGCGGTCAGAAAAATCAAGCTACCACTTATAATAAGTGAAGGAGGAAAATCTCTGTTTTACCCATACCAGACAGTAGCACAAAAATTGGTTTTCTACTTTGATTGCATTTGACACCAAACCTTGCACTGACCTAAATGATCAAACCAAGGGAGAACAAGGACTCAAGATCTTAAGTATCGATGTAGGATGGAATAAAGGGGAAGGAATCAAGTTATCCATACAAGACTTAAAATCTTAAAGTCCCTAATTGTTAAAAGTCCTTACAACACAGATATTTCTCAGTCTACCCTCCAGGAGATGAACTGCTGCCAAGTTATCCATAATTAGTTTTTCTGGATCATACAGTTTGCTGCCATACGTGTCCTTGAGCTACTCTGAGGATATACGGAGACATAATAAGCTTTACTGTAATAGCTATTATGAAGGTGGAGCTTCTTTCTTGCAATGGAGAGCGATCTCTGCATCTGCAGCCCAGGAAATGTATGTGGAACATCTGCAACCTAACAGCTGTTGGATGTCACTTTGGCTAGATCAAGGGCTTAAAATGTGCTTAAGTAATCTACCGCAGCTCTTACTTTTAGAAAGTACATCTGTATAACACTTTTTCCACAAACTTACTCCCATACATGGTAAAATTATAAACAAACTAGCTCGAAATCAAGGTGGAAGATGAATAATGGAGGATGAATAATGGAAGATACTAGAAATCTCAAAGATAATTGAAGTTGAAATGATACTTCTTAACACTTCAGTATAATTAATGACTTGGGAAGAAAAAGTTTCTCTCAAATCCATAAAGCTGTCTTGGTTTAGGCCTTTGGGACGCCCCTCACTGATAGAGAATTTTCCAAGTTCTGCCACTTTGATCTGGTTTTTTTGGTGAGGACAATAAGCATATTACATTTATGCTCTGATGTTCCAAACGTTGTCTTGCTGGGGGATAATAGACATTGAATTGTTGCTCATCATATAGAATCCAATAAAATACTTAGTATTAATAAAATCAGCAGGGGGTTTCTGTTGATTTAATAGTTCTTGGTTTAAGATCATAATAAGCCGCATAAAAAGCTAAGCCCTCATGTTTCTAACAATTATTTTTCTTGTAATTATTTCAAGGATAGCTTCTTTGTATGACAGACACTGATTTTATCTGTTTCCTAAATGATCTTTTGCCATTTTAAAGTTATTAGAAAGCTATTTACCAAAGGAACCGTGCAATGAACGGCGTACGCTGATGAAGAAACTAGGCTGCAGTGGGAAATAATATCTTAGCTGGAGAAGAAATGTAATAACAGCTATCAGTTCAAGAGATGGGGAAAAAAAATGACAACGCATCAAACAAGAAAATGATTTGTGTCACCCAGCGTAAAGACATCACTTACAAAATGAGGCACCTCCTTTTTTAATAATAACTTTCTCACTCTGATTTGTCTCATCTTCCTTCATGCAGACTCACATAGTCTCTTGTCTTGTAATCTTTGTGTTCATATCGTCTTATCTACAATAAACTGAAACACTGTGTCAAAATTTAGCAGCAGCTAAGTTTTGAATATTTCTGTCATACAGAGCTTAAGGGAGAATTTACATGCTAAAATGAAAATTTAACTTAAATCAATAAGATATGCACTGATAAATGATTAGATTTGGGGCACTAAAATTAGTAATTGTTTAGGGATTTTACAGTGTGAAAAATATTGAAGAAATATTTGACTAAACATTTTTTTCTTTTAAAAAAAGTGACTAAAATAAACTAGCTTAAAGCTAAATGGAACCCATTCACTTTGTCTTTGAATTTCTCTGAACAGAAAAAAGATGGGATGATCTTTTCCATAGGGGGAAAAAAAAATAAAGTTGTAATTATAGTTGAGTTTTATAAACCAGAAGTATTTACAATGTCAGAGAGCTTCAATCCAGTGATTAATTATTCCATGTTAGGTTTCAAGAACTGAAAACCAAAGGAAAAATAAAGAAGTATTGTCAGTTTGGGACTGAATGAGAATGGAAGATAAAAATTTTTAGTTTCAAGTACCAAATTGCATATTAAAAAAGAAATATGTAAATGCATGGACCTATTGGAGCAGCTTCAGAGGACACAAAACTGATCCGAGGGTTGGACACCTCTACTGTGAAGAAAGACTGAGAGGCTTGTTCAGCCTGGGGAAGAGAAGGTTGCGGGGAGAGTTTATAGCGACCTTCCAGTGCTTAAAGGGGCTACAAGAATGAGGGGGGGGCAAACTTTTTATCAGGACCTGTTACAAGAGGACAAGGAGTAATGGTTTTTAAGTAAAAGTGGGTAGACTTAGACTAGATAGAAGGAAGAAATTTTTTACAATCAAGGTAGTGAAACAGGAACAGGTTTCCCAGGGTGGTGGTAGAAGCCCCGTCTCTGGAAACATTCAAGGTCAGGCAGGTTGGGGTTCTGAGTAACCCGATCGCATTGAAGATGTCCCTGCTTTTTGCAAGAGGACTAGATGATTTGTAAAGGTTCCTTCCAACCCAAAATATTCTATGAAAACATGTGTGCCAGGAAGTATATTCCTTACCCACAGGAAGGCAATGAAATTAAAATAAGGGTTGGTGGGGAGGGAGGGAATGGAAAAGAAAATTCAGCTTATGCCAACTGTGTGTATGAAAACTCAACACTTGCTGGAGAAACCCGATTATTGAAATAGATAAAATTACCAGATCAATGAATGAAAAAACATTACAAACATAATGTAACTAATTTAATACAGTGTCTTACAAAGTTCTACATTCAAAATTAATCTAAACTATCTTGGCTGAAATATTTCCATGGATTTTAAATGGGTTAAAGAACTAAACAAAGGGCTGTAATAGAAAGTTTGGCAATGAATTGGACAGAAGTACGTAGTTGGGAACTGTAAATATAGGTGATGATGCCAATCCTAACTAACTTCTTCTTTAATGGTCTGGAAGGAGAAATGTGCAGTATATAAATGGCTTTTCCACATGCTAAATGACATTAAACTGCAAACAGCAATAAAGGGAATAATACAATGGAAGATTACAAAACATTAAGAATATAGGAACGAAGCCTACAGAAAATCATTAAGTTGGGAAGAATACATGCCACAATACATTTGGAAGAGAAAAGATTATTGAAATGGTGATTAGAAGGTGAAGAAGAAAAACCTTAGAAAGCACATACCGCAAAGCACACAAAACTTTGTGGGAATGTAAACAAAGGATACAGCTGAACAATGGTTCTCTCCAGTGCAAGTGACAACTGCTATGGATCGACATATTCATAAAAGGTTACAGTCTCCAGAGGATTTTTCAAAAGATCTTTTTGTTGTTGTTGTTCCAGCATTTACTTTCACAGACCATGACTTTGAGCTAAGCAAGAGCAATGTGGCTGGCCACTGGATCAGACGCTGCCAAACCATCTTTTGGATTCTGCATTTTGTTAAGGTTCTTTCACCTCCTTAATCTGTAGAATATTTTTTTCCCCCCTCTGGAGACCCTGCTCTATTTATTCTCTTCTCCTCAGGCTTCTTTCGCTAACCCACTCCTTGCCATCCATTGCTCATGCTTCCTATATCCTTTGTAAGGTTTCTGACCTAATGCTATCCATAGCAATTTCAACTTCTTTTTTCCCCCCAGTTCCTTCACCCTTAACCTCCGAGCCCTTCTCCTTATTCTTCTATCATGAGAACATCATTTCCAACCCCTTGAAAGAATTTTACTCTTTAAAGATGGTTCACACATTAAACCTTTGAATTTTAGGAAGGTCCTGTAAGCCATGAAAGTTGTGAGCAGAGCAATAATTTTTTTATAATTTCTCAGAGAAACAACATTAATGTAAAGAGGAGAAATAACTTCTCATTTATGTGGAAGGAAAAAAAAAGTTCTGAGCTGCATTGAAGGTAAAATATGCAGAATTGAATGTTCTAAGATGGAAACTTTCAGCTAAAGAGTAAAACAGGAAAAATAAGCTCTGCTACCAAAACATTCATTCATGGATGTCAGGGTCAACAGGGACCTACTTCTGGGAAAAAAACAAAGCACCTCCTCAGCCAACCCTGACTCTGACAAGTGGGATTGCTGGGCTTGGGAGATCGTTCTTACTTTCCTTGAAAATCACAGCTGCTTTTCCCACATAGCATGACTCAGCTTTATTAATTGCTTTTCAATTGTGTTGTGTTAAACCACTATAAATTACAAGTCTGTGTTTCAGGGTGCGAGGCCTAAACCCTGAAATGGTGGATATATAGCAGATTCGAAATTTTGTGTTCTAGACTTCGATATGCAGACAATATTGGTAGGATTTTAAGCGGAAATAAAGAATATAATGCAATTACTTAAAATCAGTCTGGATATTTGTGCATTACCTCAACTTAATAAAATGTAAATCAAGCAAATTTGGATTTATAGAGCTTCGTTTTATTTTATTTCCTGCGTGGCTTAATGTGTGTGAAGAATTCCTGCTTTGTGAGAGTCCTTTCTCATTCTAAAGTAAAAGAAAGCAGACGGGTCATCTCTCTCTGTCTGCTTCTTACTTGTTATTTATTTTGTATTTTAGGTTATGTCACATCTTCCTAAAATGGAATTTTTGTGATTGATTTTCTGTGATTGATCACAGGCTAGCTTTTCGTGTTGCAGGGCTAAACCACTGCAAAGTATCTCAATTAATAGCCTGTGGCCTTCTGCCTGGAAACATACCTGAGGCATGTATTAATGGACTGATAAAACATGGTCTGTCATATCTTAATGTTATATTCCCATTCCATGTGAACAACCCTGCTCCCAGAGTTTGCCACAGGCAATCTGATATTTCATCTCTGTGGCTTTTTAAAATCTCTGATAGATTTTACCCACTTTCTGTCAAATCAGAAACAGTGGCATTATGAAGTGGGGTTTTTTTTATGTTCATTAATGCCTTAGTTTATCTTTTTGTTTTTGTAGTGTCTCTTCATCCTAACCCATTAAAAATGATCCATTTATATAAAAATCACGTGTTTTCTTCTCACTGTTAAATAAAAAAGGGGAAAAAAAACAGTTTCTTTATTTTGCTGAAATATTGTCATCTTTCCGATTTAGTTACAGTTTGGGATGTTCTGCAGCTCATGAGTTTCAATGTATAAGTAAAGAAACGGGACAAGAGGGAATGGCCTCAAGCTCCACCAGGGGAGGTTCAGGCTGCACATTAGGAAAAAATTTTCACAGAAAGGGTCACTGGGCACTGGAATGGGCTGTCCAGGGAGGGAGTTGATTCACCTTCCCTGGAGGTGTTTAAGGGATGGGTGGACAAGGTTCTGAAGGGCACAGTTTAGTGTTTGATAGGAATGTTTGGACTCGATGATCCAGTGGGTCTCTTCCAACCTGGTTATTCTATGATTCTGTGATTCTATGAAACATTTGATTGTTTCTTTTAACTTACCATGACATGAGGATACTTTAGAAATTGTTGAAGCATTTATAATGATCATCCTTCCAATATGACACACTTTTGGACCCAATAGAACCTCAAAATATTACTGGGCTTCTCCATCTAGGTGGTGGCTGGTCACATATGCTGTTCCCCAGGGCTCAGTGTTGGAGCTGGTTTTGCTCAATTTTTATCAATGATTTGAATGAGGATTTTGAGTGGACCCTCGGTAAGTTTGCACGTGACACCGAGTTGGGCAGGAGTGTTGATCTGAATCAAGGGCAGGAAGGCTTTACAGAGTGATCTGGATAGGATGGATCAGTGGGTCAAGACCAGTTGTATGGGATTCTACAAGGCTAAACGCTGGATGCTGCACTTGGGCCATAACAACCCCATCCAATGCTACAGACCTGGGGACAAATGGCTGGAAATCTGCCTGGTGGAAAAAGAACTTGGGGTGCTGGTCGACAACCATGTGAATAGGAACCAGCAGAGTGCACAGGTGGCCACGAAAGCCAACAGCATCCTGGCTTCTGTCAGAAATACTGTGACCAGCAGGAACAGGGAAGTGATCATCCCCCTGTATTCAGCTCTGGTGAGGCTGCACCTCAAATCCTGTGTCCAGTTTTGGGCCCCTCACTAGAAGGACATTGAGGGGCTGGAGTGTGTCCACAAAAGGATAACAAAGCTGGTGAAGGGGATGGAGCACAAGTCCTGTGAGGAGAGGCTGAGGGAACTGAGATTGTTTAGCCTGGAGAAAAGAAGGCTGAAAGGGAACCTATTGCTCTCTACATCTACCCAAAAGTTTGTACAGAGTTGGGTGCTGATCTCATTTCCCTAAATATCAAGTGATAGAACAATAGGAAATTGTGGCCTCAAATTGTGCCGGGGGAGGTTTTGACAGAGTATTAGTAAAAATTCCTTCCCTGAAAGTGTTGTCAAGCATTGGAACATACTGCCCAGTGAAATGGTGAATTCACCATCCCTGAAAATATTTAAAGTCATGTAGATGTGATGCTTAGGGACATGGTTTAGTGGTGAACTTGAGAGTGTTAGGCTAAGGCCTGGATGTGATGATTGTAAAGATCTCTTCTGACCTAAACAACTCTACAACTCTATAAAAGAATGACATATTAAAGACTGGACTGAATTAATACTAATGGGATGCCCCAAAACTTTCTCTGCAATACCCTATGCCTATAACTATATAGCTTCTGGTTAATATCTCTTAATTTTTAAGACCACTCAAAGACTCAGCTGCTGGTACAATAATCCACAGGGAGGTAAGCAAAGATGATCCTGAGTGGCAGGGATTGCTCCCCAAATCAGTCCCCCAAGTGTCTCAAACTCTTTTTGTTTCGCTTCCAGCAGGTTCCTCCTCATGCGATGGGAAACAGGCTGCTGCTGTGTGGTGTTGCTGGATATGGATGTGGAGGGGNGACATGGTTTAGTGGTGAACTTGAGAGTGTTAGGCTAAGGCCTGGATGTGATGATTGTAAAGATCTCTTCTGACCTAAACAACTCTACAACTCTATAAAAGAATGACATATTAAAGACTGGACTGAATTAATACTAATGGGATGCCCCAAAACTTTCTCTGCAATACCCTATGCCTATAACTATATAGCTTCTGGTTAATATCTCTTAATTTTTAAGACCACTCAAAGACTCAGCTGCTGGTACAATAATCCACAGGGAGGTAAGCAAAGATGATCCTGAGTGGCAGGGATTGCTCCCCAAATCAGTCCCCCAAGTGTCTCAAACTCTTTTTGTTTCGCTTCCAGCAGGTTCCTCCTCATGCGATGGGAAACAGGCTGCTGCTGTGTGGTGTTGCTGGATATGGATGTGGAGGGGACCCTCTGAACATACATCACCTGCCTCCTCCTCTTCCTTGGTCTGCACCAAACAGCAGCAATCAGAGTTAATATTAGCCCTGGAATCAACCCATGAGAAGTTCCCATCACCAGCAAAAGTAATAATCATATTTTAAGTGCCAGCCTCACAGACAGCCAAATATTTTCTCATTCTGGTCTCTAACTTTCAGTTTTTCACAAAGCAATGAAAGCTGTTTTCCACAGAACAGCAGTTTTTCCACCCTAGGAATTACTCCGCTTCTGTTTGTATTGGCAGTGGGCATAAAATATAAATGGGAAATACTTGGCATAAAAGAAATCTATAAAAATTGCTAGTCATTATTTCTGGAACTCTAGTCCAGAACTCCTTATTCTCATAAACTCGACATTGCTATAATAAGTGATTTTCCTTCAAAAAAAAAAGTGCTGAAAATCTCAGCATTACTATGGAAGTTCCGTAAGATTTAAGAAGGTGTAAAAAAAGTGTTGTTTACACTTTGACTGAAGTAGTATTAAGAGTTTTATTAGGGTGAGAACAAAATAACTTGATAACAACTCTTGCAAAGTGTATTGGTGGCTGCATTCCCATCCTTGACATGTTTTCTGACCGCAGCTCTCCAGGGCTGAGCAAGATGATACTAGGGCTAGATAAGATGCAAGTTTAGTGTCCTTTTTTTCCAGAACAAAACGCCACAGGCTATACAAACATGAAGTTTATTTCCAATACTAAATATTCAGTTGTATTGAAGTCATTGTAATTAACACCTTGTCCTTTTATTAGGAGATGTATTTCCTCACACATCCTTTATTAAAGGACTCTATAACATTATATAAATAATATTTTACATATTTTCTATCTGTAGTATAAATGATAGCGAGGTGTCTCTAGCAAGCGCAGGTAATTTTTCAGTGCTGTTTGCAAAATGACTGTTGTACTGGAAGAGTGTGTTTGCTCTAGTAAATATTTATTCAACAAGTATTCCCATGATGGTAAATGTAAAGATTATCAAAAGGCCCATGGCACAAAAGATCATATGACTTAAGGTACCTAGTGATTTATGGCATTGTTACTTCCCGTCATTGAGGAAATGAGGCTTGAGACTGACTAATGTTTCTTTTTATTCTGTTTGCTAGAAGCATTTATAACTTCCTCCTGGGATTTTGCAGAGATACACTGTATGATATTCCCAAAATATTTTTGCACTATTGTTTGATTTTAATTATAGCTGAGCAGAAGTAAAATCTTGGGAATACTTGTAATTTGCTTAACTGCTACGTCTTGTTAGAATTTATCCTAATTGATTATTGAAAGGAATAGGTCTTTGTAAAAATACGAATGAGCTCAAGGATAGCTACACTTTGCTTTTATAACTTTTAAAAGGAACAAACCATACAATAAATTTAAACAATGCTGGGTATGTTGACTGATGGCCAGAAACCTTCAGCACAGGCTGAAGAAGCCTCAACAGGATAGTTAAAACCAAGGGACTTTCTGTATGGAGTTTAGCCCGTGTCACTCTGCTGATGGCACAGAGAGGATCCTGTGGTCACTCACGTGCTCTACAGTAAATTCACTGGCCAGTTGCCATATATATAT